>JBBDGP010000082.1:12390000-12667500 GCA_037952835.1 Lithobates septentrionalis
AAAAAGATTTGATCAAATACCACCAAAAGAAAGCTCTATTTGTGGGAAAAAAAGGGCATCAATTTTGTTTGAGAGCCACATCACAGGACCGGGCAATTGTCAGTTAAAGCGACGCAGTGCCGAATCGCAAAAAACGCTCTGGTCAGGAAGGGGGTAAAATCTTCCAGGGCTGAAGTGGTTAATAATAATAAAAAGTTTTTATTATTATTATTGTTATTTATTATTAATAATTCATTATGTTCCATTCGTTTAGATGCAGCATTTGTTATTTCGGATAATTCATAACTTTGGATAAATTTGTATTCGTTATGTTTACTAAGAGCCAAATTTGAAAGGAAATTACAATACCTATAATTTAATAGTTAGTAATAGTTAAGTTATTATTAGGTAATTATTATTTCAGATTTCCGAATTGACAAATTTACGAATGTACGAATGCACGAATTTACGAATGTGCAAATGTGCGAATTTAAGAATTTACGAATGTACGAATTTACGAATCTACAAATGTATGAATGTACAAATGTGCAAATTTAAGGATTTACGAATGTACGAATGTGTGAATTTACGAATTTACAAATGTACGAATGTACGAATTTACAAATTTTCGAATTTACGAATATTCAGAAAAATTCGTTAAACGGGTTTTCGTTAATTCGGATATTTCTGAATTAACAAATTTGTTGAAATTCGTTAAAAACGAATTCGGAACAAAACGAATTGCACATGTCTAATAAATAATATGATTCAGGAGATCACGAGAAATAATAAAGAAATCAGTTTGTCAGAACTCTGCGTGAATATGAGCAGCAAAACAACTTCATTATGCTAGCATTATGAAGAAGAAGAGAATGTGCTGCATTAAAATATTTAAAAAATTTCAGCGTGACGAATGTGCTATCTCCATTACATATGCTAGTTTTACCAGACCGAGCGCTTCCGTCTCATAATTTATTCTGAGCATGCGTGGCACTTTGTGCGTCGGAACTGTGTACACACAATCAGAATTTATGAGGATTTTGTTGTCGGAAAATTTAAGATTCAGATCTCAAATTTTGTGCAACGGAAATTTCGATGGAAAATGTCTGATGGAGCCTACACACGGTCGGAATTTCTGACAAAAAGTTCCCATCGAACATTTTCCGTCGGAAAATCCGACCGTGTGTACGAGGCATAAGTGTATGTAGTTGTATACTCTTTGTTCCTGTTTCTAATGCTGTAAGACATGCATTGCTAATCCTCCATAAAAGTAAAGCTGTTTGCTGTATCCAAGAAGTTTCCAGCACTTAATTGCAATACTCTGCACAATAATCTGGTCTCCTCTTCTGAAAATTCCAATAGCTTAGCTGCAATGCTCAATAAATATTTTATTACTTTTTGAGTCACTGACATATACCAAGTGTGCACATAATTTCACACTTTTGACTTTTCTTGACATTCCTAAACTCCACACTTGCTGCAGGCCAGTAACTTATAAAGTTTTATAGCCATTATGGCAGCCCAGAAACTAGCAATTTCACAAAGAGGTCAGTAATGGCAGCCTTCATGAGTAAAAGTGTGGTGCTGCGCTAATCCTTTAGATGAACACTTGTTCTACATGTAATACCTCAGTGATGGTGGGTATCTCCAAGCATACAAAAAAATTAAAGTAATATATATAACAATAAACTAATACCCAAATGTGACACTGTAGTAAAAGCATATAGTGGTGATATGTCTTCTAGCAGCGTATAACAATAAACCTATCATACAGATACTCTACTAGTTCTAACAATAAAACACACGAAATTGGTGAAAAGTGACTGGTGCTTCTAAATAATTCTAATACACAAAATATATAAAAAAATATATTAAAAAATATTTTAAAAAATTAGAGCTAGCTATAGACGTAACCAGTCTCTGACTGGACTGGCATACACCTGTGACTCAACACACTCCCAGGTGTATATATACAAAGTGAATCGTGCTTATAGTGCATAACATAGAGTGACAGTCTTAATATGGCTGAGTGATATAAAGTTCATTCATATGCATGCAAATAACACATGCAGCAAAAATAGTGCTCCTCTTAAAAAATGATCAATTATTCAAAGTCCACAAAGTATGAGTGGTCCACTTGGTGCTAAGTATACGTGACGGTAGTGGTAAATCTTCATGCAGCACAGCACACACTAGTGGGCAGTGGCCCCTTACCTGCAGGTAATGGGGTACTCGCATTTAGCCACTTTAAGGCATGGCAACCTTTCGTTGTAGAGACCGTGGAATCAACCAGCTGTGGGGGATGGTGGAGATGTAGTCCTATCCTAGTCTATCTCCTATGCGGGCTTCTATTCCTTCAAGTAGTGTCCCGGGGTCACCCAGATAAATCAGAAAAGGAAGCCCACAATGGTATAATATTGTATGGCAAGCGTACAACTCTTTATTGAAAAAATCATATGTACTCACATTACAATCACTAATACCGGGTGGAGATCCGACAAGCGGCGAGCTCGTAATGAAAAAACAGTGCCTGTCCCGTCCCTACGTGTGACGTCACGGTCACGTGACTTCTTCAGGGGATACAGGGAGGCACTGTAGGTGTCCTTAAATATCTCCCCATAGGCTATAATGGGCGGCCATTTTCCCGGAGCCGCCAGGAAGTACTACAGCGGCCATTTTGCCTAGGGCGGATGGGCGCAGCTATGCTGTTAGTCAGCCAATCGTGGTACCGGGGGCGGGCACCATTCACTAGCAGCCACGCCAGATCTGGCCAATCAACAGTCGCGCACATCACGACTGTCAGCAAAAGGGAACCATACATAATATGTCGGCAGACAGCGTAACCGATCGCCTGTGTGCAGCGGTGGCTGCCCTAGCGGCATACACAGGCCAACAGCTGGGCAGGAGACATAAAAATAAAAATTAAAAATAAGGAGAAATAATTAACAGTGAGAAAAGGGGTGGACATATGGGTAGATCCGGTGGTCAAAGCTGTGTTGTATGCCCATACTTAGTCGGACCTTATGTCCATATGTGTTAAAACGTATTCTTTATTTTAAAAAATATTAAAAAATATTATTAAAAGAAAAGTAGAATCTAAAACAATTATATATATAAAATATATATATAAAGGGCCGATCGGTCGGGGAAAGGCATCTATATACAGTAAAATATAAACAATACATATGTCATAGCATGTACACAGTCTAGTAATCTAAAGTGCTGCTGCAGGATGGAGATATATAACTATCTCCATTTTAAGAGGGTGCTGTGCACATAGCATAGGTATGCACATAACATAGGTATGCACATAGCATATGTATGCACCTGAGAATAATCTATAAAAAAATAAACCTAGATATATATATAATAAAGCTGGTTGTATCTGTCACATGATTCCCTAGTCGACAGTGGTGGGGTTAAAATTATGTTGTGTTTACAGCCTCAAACTTGCAGCAGCACTTTAGATTACTAGACTGTGTACATGCTTTGACATATGTATTGTTTATATTTTACTGTATATAGATGCCTTTCCCCGACCGATCGGCCCTTTATATATATATTTTATATATATAATTGTTTTAGTGAGTAATAGGGGGATGGTAGTTGCGCTGTGATAGGAGATAAGGGAAGGGGGGGGGGGGGGGTAGACTATACTAGAGTGCATGTGACAAACATGCCAAGTGACCTGAAAAACCAAATAAGGAGAAGACACTGACTAGTGCATATGATGAATAAATGAAAATACCACTAAATAGTGTGAAAAAAGAATGTAGTCATGAAGGGGAAGTGAAATTAAATGACATGAAAGTGAGCAGTGCACATGGTAGAAAAAGGGCAATCAAGCCAATTAAAAATAACAAAAGCAATAAGCAATAAGTGAATAAAACACTGAGTGCACAGATAAACAAATGGATGATAAATATAAAAATATAAAATAATCCCGTTAATAAACGTTATAAAGAATCAAAACACTTGACCAGTGAATCAAAAACCATGAGAAAGAACTCAGCATAAAAAACAAAAAATAGATAATAATGGCAAAAAAATTGAAAATTGTGCAGAGAAATATAATATATGAAAAAAACAGTCCCGCCACCAAATGTTTTTTTTTTTTTTTTTTTTCTATCCACATCAGCAAACTTTTAGAGAGATTTTAAGTCAGCTGCGTCATTTACGCTGCGCCCCCTCTCTTTTTCGCATCATTGTGGCTTAAGGAAAATTGTGGTCTCTTTAATTTTACCAATATTTCCCTTTCCTTTTTATCCATTTAAAGTATCAATATTTACTTATCTGCTTTTGTAAACTTTTTTATTTCCCCTACCCTCCTCCCTCCCCCCAAAGAAAAAAAAAAAAAAAAAAAAAAAAAAAAAAAAAAGGAACGGAGGAAAGAAAACCCCTCCTCCCTCTCCCCTCCATGGTCCTCAAGCCTCTATAATTGTCAAATACTTTTCTGTGTTCCTATACTCATGCCATCTTGCCCACGTCTTAGAGTATTTATCTCGCCGACCTTCCATCGTGTGTTTTGCTTCTTCCATTCCTCTAGCCCATTCTACCCTTATTATCCAATCCTTCATCCTTGGGGCTTCTACCCCTTTCCAGTGACAAGGGATCAGTGCTTTAGCTGCGTTTAGGAGGAATGGGGTTATTGACTTAATGTATTGGGGGATCTCTCTTTCTGTGTCATGGAACAGACACGTCCAAGGATTTTTGTTAACCTGCTCCCCCGTTATCTGTTGTATTTCACCTAGGATTTCTCCCCAATATTTCTGGATTTTGGCACACTCCCACCAAAGATGGGCAAGAGTGCCCATTTCTCCACATCCTCTCCAGCAAGTTGGGGGGGTCTCCGCATCGTATTCATGTACCTTCCGAGGCGTCCTATGCCATCTTGCTATCGCTTTATAGGCCATTTCATATGTCCGGGAGTCTCTTGCTGTTAAGTGAACCATCTTTAGTATCTTACTTCTGTGTGCTTCTCCTTCTAAGCCTCCTATTTCTTTTTCCCACTTATCCAAGAAAGTGGGAGGTCCTTTACTAGCTTCCCCCCTAAGAACGCTATATAATTTTGAGATACTTCCTTTCACACATGTGGGGGTATTTAATAGTTTTTCAATATCTCTTAACTGATCCTTTCCTCTTAGTGGTTGTGGCAGTGAACGTGTAAAGTGCAGTATCTGTGCATACCTCCACTTATCTAGTGGTCTGTTCCCCCAAGCCTGTGTGATTTCAGTGTAAGTGTACAATCTATTTCCTTTCATCACGTCTTGTAGTTGTATTACGTCTTTTTTTGCCCATCTCGTAAAATATAAGTGTTCCTCCTTCCCAGGTAAAAAATAATTCGTGTTTAATAGTGATAATAGTGGTGAGTTGAAATCCCAGTGGCAACTCTTACCTACCCTATCCCAGATTTTAAAAGTGTTCTTGGTCAAAAAATTAACTCTATTTCCCAAATCCCTATATTGTGGTGGGATCCATATTAATTTTTCTATATCCACCCCACTCAGTGTTGCTTCAATGTTCACCCAACTTTTCTCCTGTTTACTGTGTAGCCAGTCAGTTATTCTAGAGATAACAACCGACTGATAGTACATTCTAATATCCGGTGCGCCTACCCCTCCCAATCTTTTATCCTTCGACAAAGTGTCATATGCTACCCTAGGGTGTTTACGTGCCCATATAAATCTTAGGATTAATGACTGCAGTTTAGCAAAAAATATAGGGGGGATTTCTATTGGGACCATTTGGAAGGTGTATAGTAACATGGGAAGCACAAACATTTTAATCGCATTTATCCTGCCGATCCAAGACAGGGCTTTATATCTCATCCTACCTAGTAGATCTTTAGTTTTATTAAGTAAGGGTACATAGTTATCGGCAAAGAGGTCCCCCGGTGAGGATGATATTTTTATACCTAGATAGACCAATTCCCTCTCACACCATACAAATGGGAGCCCAGCTTGAAGTGCCCTCTGTTCACGCTTAGGGATTGATATATTTAGGAGTTCTGACTTACTCATATTTACTTTAAGGTTTGCCAAGCTTCCGTAGTGCTCCAACTCCTTGAGCACCGTGGGGATTGTCGTTCTAGGTTGGGTAACAAAACAAAGCAAATCGTCAGCAAAAGCTGCTATTTTGTACTCCTTTGTTCCCACCTTAATTCCCTGAATATCTTTGTTCCTACGAAAAGTCGCTAAGAGTGGCTCCAAAGATAGGATGAACAAAATTGGGGAAAGAGGGCAACCCTGTCTTGTCCCGTTAAACAGTTCAAGGGGACAAGACAGGGTCCCATTCACTCTAATCCTCGCCTTGGGATGCCTGTATAGTGAGAGGATCCATTTCATCATCCTTTCCCCCAATCCTAGATGTTTCAGGGTTTCAGTCATAAAGCCCCAATCCACTCTATCGAATGCCTTTTCGGCATCGATAGATAGCAGGGCTGCAGGGGTGTTACTCCTGATTGCTTCTTGCATAAGAAAAATTGTTTTCAGTGAGTTGTCTCTCCCCTCCCTACCCGGGACAAATCCCACTTGATCACTATGGATCCATTGTTTTAATCCAGTTTTCAGCCTATCTGCGAGTATTTTAGCGAAAATTTTTGTATCTACGTTTAAGAGCGAGATTGGTCTGTAGCTACCGGGTGAGGCTGGATCCTTTCCTTCTTTCAAGATGAGAGTGATATACGCTAATAGGGATTCTTCTCGGGACTCTTCGTTCTCCCCGAGGGCATTCAGATAGTCGCACAGTTTGGGTACAAGTATTTGAGAAAATTTTTTGTAGTAAGCTACGGAGTATCCGTCGGGGCCCGGGCTCTTTCCCAGGGCAGTGTCTTTTATCGCCTTTTCTACCTCCCCTTGAGATATGGGTGCATCAAGGCGCTCAGCCATATCCCTCTCTACCCTGGGAAGGTCTAGTCCCCGAAGATACTCCCTTATCCTTTCCTTCTTGTTGTCACTCAGTTTCTCCCTCCGTCCTGCCTTGTAGAGTGCACTGTAGTAAGAGTGAAATATTCCAGCAATTTTTGGAGTAGAGAATTCGAGGTTCCCCTCTTCATCTCTTATTTTAGGTATAAAGGTCCTATTCTTTTTTTCCCCAATCCTTTTAGCCATCCACCTTCCTGGTTTATTCCCTTCTCGATACATGTCTCTATTTATCATATCAAAAGCGCAGCTCCTTTCCTTCTCCAGCAACTCATTTAGATCTCTTCTTTTCTTAATTAGCTCCTGCTTTTCTGGGAGACCCTTAGGTCTTGTGCTTTGTTCTGCTTCCTGAATCTCCCTGAATAAACGTGTCAACTTTTCTCCCCTCTCTTTTTTTTTCCTCGTTCCAATGGCAATCCAAATCCCTCTTATATAGATTTTGTGTGCTTCCCACAGAGTGGATCTGGGTATGTCCTCTGTATCATTAATCTCGAAGTAATTTTTTAGTTCCTGCTCTATTTTCGCGACTGCATCTGGGTCCCGTGTGAGGGAATCATTAAGTTTCCAATTTATCCTAGGCCGGTCCACACCGGTGATCTCTACCTGGATTTTCACCGGTGCATGATCAGTCAGGGTAATAGCCTTAATTTCTGCTGCCCTCAGCATAGGGACCATCTGGTGTTCTATAAAAATGTAGTCTAACCTCGAGAATGATTTATGCACAGGGGAGAAGAAGGTGTAATCCCGATCTTTTAAATGGCTTATTCTCCATGCATCCATTAATTGGAGATGATTTAACATTTTTTTTAATGTCTTACCCTGTGTACTCAATCCTGCTCTTAAGTCGCCCCTTGACGTATCCACCTCAGGGTCCATACATAGGTTCAAATCCCCTGCGACTATTAGTCTGCCTTTTCTAAAAGATTCTAGTTTCGACAGAATTCTCTTTACAAAGTTCTCCGGGTTTCTGTTAGGGGCATAGATATTCACCAGTGTGAACCACGTCTCAAACATTTTCCCTTTAACAAACAGAAACCTGCCCCCGGGATCGGCCAATCGCTCTTCCTCTTCAAACATCATTGTTCTATCGAACCCTATAGCTACTCCCCCTGAATGTACTGATCCAGCATCCCCATAAAACCATTTAGGGAACAGGTGTGATGTCAGTCCCTTACTTGTGTGCGTTATATATGTTTCTTGCAGGAACACCACGTTTGCGCCTAGGAGTTGTAGCTCCTGATTGATTTTGTATCTTTTTTTTTCCGTGTTCAGACCCCTCACGTTATATGTGACGAAACTAACTACTCCCATTTTTTATTGCTGAAGAGAGCGTCCGGCCAATCCCGTGTGGCATAGCAGGAGAGAGAGAGAGGGAGGAGAAAAAAAAAAAAAAAAAAAAAAAAAAAAACCCCACCCTTCCCACCCCCATCCCTTCCCACCCCCATCCCTTCCCACCCCCAACCCTTCCACCCCCCCCCCACTGGAACAGATCGCCTATTACTGGCGGGGCAAACTCCTCTGTTCAAAATATGGGTTGGGTGGATTCCCTCAGTCAAGTACCACCCTGCACCCATATTCCCCATAGGGCTCGTGTCGTGAGGACTCCCCGTATTGCCCCAGCGCCCTCCCACCTCCCCCCCGCCCCCCGCCCCGCTCATATCGATGCTGCCCCTCGTCCCCTAGCTAAGCTTCTTGGTTATTAGCTTACATTACTCAATGTGCCCCTCCCCTCCCTTCCCTCCACCCTATTGTGTCTCGCGCCGGAACTGCAGTCTCCTCCGCACCCCAGCCAGGGATATGTGGAGGGACAATGTCTAGTTTGCGACAAAAGTCCTCAAGGTCTTCTGGAAATCTAAGCACTGCCGTTCGCCCATTCCTTTTTCCAATTAGGCAAGATCGGAAACCCCCATTGGTATGCTATTTCTGTCGTTTTCAGTAGGCCTGTTAGCGGCTTCAACAGCCTCCTTCTTGTGAGGGTCTCTGCTGATAGATCTGAATAAACTTGTATCTCTGCCCCTTCAATGCATAAGCCTGGTTGACGTCGCAGTTTTCCCAAAATTTTTACTTTTTCCTCCTCATAGTGAAACTTCACTATCACATCTCTTGGACTCTCTGATGTATTTCTGGGATATCGTGCGACCCTATGGACTCTGTCTACTTTCAGGGGGGTCGTTATTTCTCTATCCAGCAATGGGTTTAGCAGTTGCTGCAGTGCCGGCGCCAGCTCTTCCTTCCCGAATTTCTCTGGGAGACCCTTGAGTCGCAGGTTTTTGCGTCTACTGCGATTCTCCTGATCTTCTAATTTATAGAGGAGGCTTCTGTTTGCTCTTTGCATGTCTCTTATTTGCATATTCATACCCTCTAGTCTCCGCTCATGTTCTTCCAATCTTTCTTCCGTCTCCTCCACCCTTTTCAATACGTGTCCAATGTCTGCTCTTACAGTCGCAATCTCTTTTTTAAGGGTGGTCTCCAGTTTCAATAGCAATTCGGCGAGCATCTCTTTAATATATGGGGCTTCCTCCTGCGTAAGCTGCAGTGGTGGTTTATTCCCCCCTGCAGTGGTTTCATCCTCGGATCTCTCATACGGGCCTTCCTGTATCTCAGGGCCCAACATCTGTTGGCTTCCACTGATCCTTACTCTTGCAGTTTTACTTTTATTCTCCTCTAATGCCCCTCTATGTTTGTTAGTTCCTGGCCGTGAGGACGCTCCCAATCTGGGACTCCCATGAGGTTCTTCCAGCAAGCTGGCTTCAGCTGACATGTAGCGCTGGATCCCACCTGGGCTTGGTGCATTTACCGCTCCTTTACTACCTTTAGTTGCCTTCCCCCTCATTTCCACAGGCCTCCAATACTCCGCTCTACCCTAAGAGGGAAAAGAAAAAAAAAAAAAAAAAAAAAAAATGCAGGCCTGGGTATAAGCCCTAGTAGTTCTGTGAAAAAAAAAAAAAAAAAAAAAAAAAAAAAAAAAGTTCTGCCCTCAAGCCCAGGCTTGGGATGTGTGGTTCTTCTTGGGTGAATCTTGCACCTACCTCTCTACCCTTCTGTCCCTATGCCTAATGTTCACTATTTAGTCCAAATAGTCCAGGAAAATCAATGTTTAAGCCGGCTACTTAAAGTTTCTTAACCTTAGACATCAAAAAAAAAGAGGAAAGAAGAAAAAGAGAGAAAAAAAAAAAAAAAAAAAAGTCCGGGATGGTCCGGGGTGATCCCTCCATTCAAATATCCATGGTGGGGAGAAAGGAGAGGAGGAGACTAGAAAAACTGCAGGGGGAGGGGTTGTAGGTGCACGCAGGGGCTCACACTGGATAAACGGGTAAACGGTTCATCAATATATAGACACTTGCGCCTCAGACACCTCACGTCTGTTCCTTATTATTCTCAGGGTTGTTCATTCAGCTTTTTAATACATGTCATGAATCCAAGTGTCTTGGTCATATGTGGCAGGGTTAATTTTGTATCAAGATAACCGTTTTAAGTTCATACCCTGTTTCCCAGCTGCTTTCCCACCATAGGCTTGTCATGAGTCCAAATGCTTCAATAAAATATAGCGATGTGTGGCAGAGTTGAATCTATAACACGGATAAAGTTTAAGTTCTTACCCTGCTTTCCATCTGCTTTCCGACCATAGACACTTCAGTGGGGGGGCAGGTGGGGCACCGGAGGGGATATTCGCCTATACAAAGCTCTCATACTCCCTCACCTTTCCCAGCTCTCTTTTCGCTGTGTCCCTTTACAGGCTCACCCCCCTCCAGCTACAGCGTTACCTTGCTGTTGTTGAGCCAACCTGTACCTCCAGAGCCGTTCGCGGTCTCCTCCCTGTCCGTTGCTTCGGGGCTCCCAGCTCCCAGTGTCAGAGTCAGCGGCGGTGTTGTGGCTCGTGGCGGCAGCGCGGGGCTCGCACTATCTCACGCCGGGCCGCGTCGAACGCATCTCGCGGTGCCAGCGTCCTTGCGGCTTTCAGACCTCCTCCTCTCTGTTGAGCGGGTGTGCGGGGGGAGCAGTGGCGCCAGGCCTCCTACGGAGCGCTCCTACGTAACGACGCTCCGCCCCATCCCGTCATCATGGACTATAGAGTCCCGCCACCAAATGTGACACTTCTGAGTGACAATCCAAAAAACAATGATGAAAGTGACAAGGGGAGAGGGGTGGTCTACGATGGGAGCACCTCCGTGTCCACAGGCCCCTTACCTTACGGCTGTAAGGTATACAGCATATGTGTTTGGCGCCCAGTGGATGATGAAATCCAGAAAAATGCAGCAGATGGTGTGGCTCACAGATGCAGTATGTCATATGCGAAAAAAAACAAAATAAACAGCATATGGTGTGATACCGTTTGATGATGAAACACAGGGGGACAGGCAGGCTGAGGGGGGGGAGAGGGGGGGTTGCACTCACTTGTGACCAATGAGCGCAAGCCTCAAACCACGAACGCCGAACTCGTATAATCCAAGCTGCTGGCCAAGCCAAAATAAATTATGGTTTTGGAGTCGTCTAATCAAAGTCCGGACTTAAATCTGGTTGAGATGCTGTGGCACGACAGTTTCACAGAAGATCCTTGGAACAACAAGGAGCTGACGCCAAGTCCACTGTCCACCTGTCAGTACGCCAGTGGACTTGGCGTCAGCTCCTTGTTGTTCCATGGATCTTCTGTGAAACTGTCGTGCCAAAGCAGCTCAACCAGATTTAAGTCCGGACTTTGGTTAGACGACTCCAAAACCATAATTTATTTTGGCTTGGCCAGCAGGTTGGATTATACGAGTTCGGCGCTCGTGGTTTGAGGCTTGCGCTCATTGGTCACAAGTGAGTGCAACCCCCCCCTCTCCCCCCCCCTCAGCCTGCCTGTCCCCCTGTGTTTCATCATCAAACGGTATCGCACCATATGCTGTTTATTTTGTTTTTTTTCGCATATGACATACTGCATCTGTGAGCCACACCATCTGCTGCATTTTTCTGGATTTCATCATCCACTGGGCGCCAAACACATATGCTGTATACCTTACAGCCGTAAGGTAAGGGGCCTGTGGACACGGAGGTGCTCCCATCGTAGACCACCCCTCTCCCCTTGTCACTTTCATCATTGTTTTTTGGATTGTCACTCAGAAGTGTCACATTTGGTGGCGGGACTGTTTTTTTCATATATTATATTTCTCTGCACAATTTTCAATTTTTTTGCCATTATTATCTATTTTTTGTTTTTTATGCTGAGTTCTTTCTCATGGTTTTTGATTCACTGGTCAAGTGTTTTGATTCTTTATAACGTTTATTAACGGGATTATTTTATATTTTTATATTTATCATCCATTTGTTTATTTGTGCACTCAGTGTTTTATTCACTTATTGCTTATTGCTTTTGTTATTTTTAATTGGCTTGATTGCCCTTTTTCTACCATGTGCACTGCTCACTTTCATGTCATTTAATTTCACTTCCCCTTCATGACTACATTCTTTTTTCACACTATTTAGTGGTATTTTCATTTATTCATCATATGCACTAGTCAGTGTCTTCTCCTTATTTGGTTTTTCAGGTCACTTGGCATGTTTGTCACATGCACTCTAGTATAGTCCCCCCCCCCCCCCTTTCCCTTATCTCCTATCACAGCGCAAGTACCATCCCCCTATTACTCACTTTTGTTTTGTCTGTTTGGAGCAGTCTTTTAGGTGTTGCAGCAGTGTCCCCTTGGTAGCATAGGAGTCCGCTAGCAGCGCAGGAGTTCCTCTATTGTTTCATATAATTGTTTTAGATTCTACTTTTCTTTTAATAATATTTTGAAATATTTTTTTAAAATAAAGAATACGTTTTAACACATATGGACATAAGGTCCGACTAAGTAAGGGCATACAACACAGCTTTGACCACCGGATCTACCCATATGTCCACCCCTTTTCTCACTGTTAATTATTTCTCCTTATTTTTAATTTTTATTTTCATGTCTCCTGCCCAGCTGTCGGCCTGTGTATGCCGCTAGGGCAGCCACTGCTGCACACAGGCGATCGGTTACGCTGTCTGCCGACATATTATGTATGGTTACCCTTTGCTGACAGTCGTGATGTGCACGACTGTTGATTGGCCAGATCTGGTGTGGCTGCTAGTGAATGGCGCCAGCCCCCGGTACTGCGATTGGCTGACTAACAGCATAGCTGCACCCATCCGCCCTAGGCAAAATGGCCGCTGTAGTACTTCCTGGCGGCTCTGGGAAAATGGCCGCCCATTATAGCCTATGGGGAGATATTTAAGGACACCTACAGTGCCTCCCTGTATCCCCTGAAGAAGTCACGTGACCGTGACGTCACACGTAGGGACGGGACAGGCACTCTATGACTGTTTTTGCATTACGAGCTCGCCGCTTGTCGGATCTCCACCCGGTATTAGTGATTGTAATGTGAGTACATATGATTTTTTCAATAAAGAGTTGTACGCTTGCCATACAATATTATACCATTGTGGGCTTCCTATTCTGATTTATCTGGGTGACCCCGGGACACTACTTGAAGGAACAGAAGCCCGCATAGGAGATAGACCAGGATAGGACTACATCTCCACCATCCCCCACAGCTGGTTGATTCCACGGTCTCTACAACGAAAGGTTGCCATGCCTTAAAGTGGCTAAATGCGAGTACCCCATTACCTGCAGGTAAGGGGCCACTGCCCACTAGTGTGTGCTGTGCTGCATGAAGATTTACCACTACCGTCACGTATACTTAGCACCAAGTGGACCACTCATACTTTGTGGACTTTGAATAATTGATAATTTTTTAAGAGGAGCACTATTTTTGCTGCATGTGTTATTTGCATGCATATGAATGAACTTTATATCACTCAGCCATATTAAGACTGTCACTCTATGTTATGCACTATAAGCACGATTCACTTTGTATATATACACCTGGGAGTGTGTTGGGTCACAGGTGTATGCCAGTCCAGTCAGAGACTGGTTACGTCTATAGCTAGCTCTAATTTTTTTAAATAATTTTTTTATATATTTTTTTTATATATTTTGTGTATTAGAATTATTTAGAAGCACCAGTCAGTTTTCACCAATTTTGTGTGTTTTATTGTTAGAACTAGTATCTGTATGATAGGTTTATTGTTATACGCTGCTAGAAGACATATCACCACTATATGCTATTACTACAGTGTCACATTTGGGTATTAGTTTATTGTTATATATCTTACTTTAATTTTTTTGTATGCTTGGAGATACCCACCATCACTGAGGTATTACACGTAGAACAAGTGTTCATCTAAAGGATTAGCGCAGCACCACACTTTTACTCATCTTTATTTTAGCCAGGGACAGGCTGTACCCTACTCGGTGTAGACTGCTTTTCCTTGTTTCACTTTGATTTGGGCTTCTCCTTTTCTCCCTCACCCCGTCTTACGATAGCGCAGGAATACCCTATAGCCTTTTCTAATGGCAGCCTTCATGTTTTTCTCTGTGGCGGATTCCCTTAACTTACAGAACCACAAAAATGGAGCATCTATAAAAATTACTATTCTAAGGGCAAACTTTCGCACCTTCTCTATTCATTTGTGACTAGTTGAAAGAAGTAGCTGGGTGGGGGAGGATATATAAGTTACTCCAGAATCTTGTGTATCTGTTGTGATGTAAAGCCAAGCTGCCTCAAAATAAAAGAATAGTGTGAAAATCATCAAGGGAAGAGTTCCCGAGAGAAACAATGAGGTAATTTCTCCCGCCTTACAAGTGAACTTCTCTCATCCATTGAGTACTCACACCATATTTATTTTTAAAGAGAGACTAAAATTACCGTGTGTGAATGGAATGTGATACATTTTATCACTAGCCAGGCACCTTAGAGTGATATCAGTTGACAGTGCTCCAGGGTAGTAACATGTCTGGCCATTGAAAGAAGTTACAACTACCAGAGAGAGAATGATGCAAAAAATGAAGCATGAGAAGGGTGTGGTAGAAGCTTTTATAATGAATGAGTGCCTCAAGGAGTACACTCTGCTTCAGTTAACACAAGGCATTTATGAAATAGACTTTGTTCATGTTTTTTGGTGTGATTCACATATAATAAATATTTCAACTAGGGACGAGGTTAGGGTTCACCACTCTCATAGCTTTGAGGTGAACCCTTTGTGTTTAAGTTTTGTAGTCCCTGTGATTTTATGGCAAATTTCACAGGGTTGAATTCTTTGTAACCATAATGTAATCCATGGCATTTGAACTTAGCTGGCTTAGAAGGACAATAATTTTTTTTTTTTTTTTTGGGGGGGGGGGGTGTTTGATACAAGCCTGCCTTTACATGCACATGAACTTTAATGGCATCCCAGTCTTAGTCCATAGGGTTCAATATTGAGTTGAGTAAATATTGAGTTGGCCCACCCTTTGCAGCCATAACTGCTTCAACTCTTCTGGGAAGGCTGTCCACAAGGTTTAGGAGTGTCTATGAGAATGTTTGAACATTTTTCCAGAAGCACATTTGTGAGTGTTGAGGTCAGGACTCTGTGCAGGCCAGTCAAGTTCCTCCACTCCAAACTCACTCATTCATGTCTTTATGAACCTTGCTTTGTGCATTGGTCCAAATCATTTGGTGGAGAGGGGATTATGGTGTGGGATAGTTTTCACGGGTTTGGGCTTGGCCCCTTAGTTTCAGTGATAGGAACTCTTAAGACATCAGCATACCAAGACATTTTGGACAATTTCATACTCTCAACTTTGTGGGATGGCCCCTTCCTGTTCCAACATGACTGAGCACCAGTGCACAAAGCAAGGTCCATAAAGACATAGATGAGTGAGTTTTGGGTGGAGGAACTTGACTGGCCTGCTGTGGGTCCTGACCTCAACCCGATAGAACACCTTTAGGATAAATTACATAGGAGACTGCGAGCCAGGCCTTCTCGTCCAGCATCACTTTTAGTTGCCTAACTGCACTAAGAAGCACTTTTTCAGTGGATGTTGTTGTGTGGACACTATTGTAGTGCCTTCTGGGACTTATTATATTAACTTTGCTCTAAAATTGTTTTATTGGACATTTTTTCACATGCATTTTTGCACTTTACTAATAATTTAACATTTTTTTTTTCTTTTTTACCTCTTCAGCAAGTACTATCGCAGAGATTTATTCAACTTTACGTTCATTTGTTATTTCTCGATTTCACATCATTATGGTATTTTTCCTTTTTTTTCCCTTTCTTTTTTTTTTCTTTTTTTTTCCACATGCTTACTTCTGTTTCTATCTAATAATTTAACATTTTCAATTGATTTATGTATATACCGTATTTTCCACACCATAAGACGCACTTTTCCCCCCAGAAATATGGGGGAAAATGTCTCTGCGTCTTATGGAGCGAATGTATGCTAGGCACCGCCCCCCATCGCTGCTGGCACCGCCCCCCGCCACCACCACCGGAAGAGAAGCAGGAGATTGGAGGACAGACATCTGAAGCCCCTGTGAGCGCCAGGCGATCTCCCAGCTGGGCCTGACATGGTTGCTGAGACAGAAGACAGAGCATTCGGCTGCTCGGGCTGCTCTGTCTTCTGTCAAGAGGATGGAATGACATGAGGTCAGTCTGCATTTATGTGCAATGGTCAGGCTGCATTTATGTGCAATGGTCAGGCTGCATTTATGGGCAATGGCCAGGCTGCATTTATGTGCAATGGTCAGGCTGCATTTATGTGCAATGGTCAGGCTGCATTTATGGGTAATGGCCAGGCTGCATTTATGTGCAATGGTCAGGCTGCATTTATGGCAATGGTCAGGCTGCATTTATGTGCAATGGTCAGGCTGCATTTATGTGCAATGGTCAGGCTGCATTTATGTGCAATGGTCAGGCTGCATTTATGGCAATGGTCAGGCTGCATTTCATGGGCACTGCTAAATATTTTAGGACACCATTTGGTTCAGGATATTTTTTTTCTTGTTTTCCTTCTCTAAAACGTAGGTGCGTCTTATGGTCTGGTGCATCTTATGGAGCGAAAAATATGGTATATATGGATGTTTTTTCATGATATAATTTTCATGCACTGTTGCACTTTATAGTTTAGAACATTTTCATACATTTATTGGCTGAGCACTGCACTATTTGTATTTTGTGTTTTTTTAGGTTTTGTCACCTTTTTGCACCAGCTGCTCTTAATCTCTTAGCGCTCACTGTTCTTCACATACAAATCTAATTATCTGTAGAACCCTCTAGTGCTAGAATAGCGTAAATAGCTTTGACCTGCAGAACTGGTTTGCCCCCAAATACTTCTGTGCGTAGAACCTCTGCCCCTCAATTTAGGCCTGCCTGATATTATTAATAAAGGGAAGTACCTAAATGTAATGGCACCCATGGCAATAGGAGGAATATGTCTTGCTTTGGTGCATACTATTTTATCATACAAGTATGAGGTGATGTGCTGAAAACTAAGGACAGCATAACCCGTGTTAGCAACAAGTGCACACAGTGAATTAAAAAAAGTAAAAATGTAAAAATGTACCTCCCTCCAAAACATAAACCTTAGAACACTAAACCTGAATCCATTTCTTTTAACCTAGCAGAAAACAAAATATGAAGCATGAAATAAAAGAAAAAACTACAACAAAAATACCATGGGGTGGGGCAGAATAGTTAAAAAACAACAACAGTTGTTTCTGATACACATATACAGGTAATCCTAAAATGAACTGTTGGATCTCTGAATTGTGAACATGGCGGGGGGGGGGGGGGGGGTGTTAAAGGAATACGAAGCCTACCACACTGCAAATCACAGTAATTTAGCACAATAAAGCAGGATGTAGCAACTAACTCTCCATATACAGTCTAGTAGATCTCCCTAAACTACTCCAACATACACTATATTGTCAAACATATTGAAGCGCCTGCCTTTACATGCACATGAACATTAATGACATTCTAGTATTAGTCCATATTGAGTTGGCCCACCCTTTGCAGCTTTGATGTTTTTTAACTACTCTGCCCCACCCCATGGTATTTTTTGTTGTAGTTTTTTCTTTTATTTCATGTTTAGCCATTAGAGATGGGAACGAACAACCCCCTATTCAGTTCACAGCAGAACTCCCAAACAGGGGAAAAGTTCTAACCCGGCGAACCCCATTGAAGGGGTTTGGGTTCCTGGAGGACTGGGCCGACTCCTCAGTCAATCACCAGTACTATAGAAGGGTCGGACTGCACCTAAATGAGGAGGGTGCAGATCAGCTAGGAGTAAAGATGGACAAAAAGTTAGAGGGGCTTTTAAACTAGGCGAGGGGGGGTGGGCAGAGGTAGAGATAGTCAGTGCGGAACATATTCCAGAGGGTAGTATTGGGGGCATTAGTGGTAGGTTGACTAAAGCACATAAACCCAAGGCAAATATAGTAACAAGTCCTAGTTGCAATCTCGGCACACCCAATAAGAGGATAGTATGCGACCGATCTAAACTACGTGACATGTTCCCCATTGCCAGGAGCCTGGTGGACAAGTTGGGTGAACTAGAGATACTGTTGTACAAGGAGGATTTGAATTTTGTGGGAATTTCAGAGAGACGGTTCAACAGCTCTCATGATTGGCTGGCAACCATTCAAGAGTATACCCTTTATTGCAGGGAGAAAGAGGTTAAAAAAGGGGGAGGGGTATGCCTCTATATCAAGAATAATGTACAAGTGAATGTGAGAGATGACATCACTAAGGGAGCTAGGGAGGAGGTGGAATCCTTATGGGTAGAGCTCCAAAGGGATGAAGCTAAGGGGAAAATATTACTGGGAGTATGCTATAGGTCCCATAACCTGAAGGAGGAGGGGGGGACAGATCCCACAAGTAGGATTAGCAGCAAGGATGAGAATTATCATAATGGGGGATTTTAATTATCCAGACATAGACTGGGCGGAGGGAACCACACATTCATCTAAGGCTCGTCAGTTCTTAAATGTCTTGTAGGACAATTTCATGGTTCAGATGGTAGACGCACCAACTAGAAATGAAGCGTTATTGGATCTACTGATTACCAACAATACAGACCTGATTACGGATGTGGAAATGTGGGGCAATTTAGGAAACAGCGATCACAGGTCAATTGGCTTCAGTATAAACACAAATACACACACAAATAGAAAACATAAGGGGAATACAAAGACACTGAATTTCAAAAGAGCTAACTTCTAACCTTGTTAGAAGGTAGGGATGAGCCGAACACCCCCCGGTTCAGTTCGCAGCAGAATATGGGAACAGGCAAAAAATTTGTTCCAACACGCGAACACCGTTAAAATTTATGGGACACGAACGTGAAAAATCAAAAGTGCTAATTTTAAAGGTTAATATGCAAGTTATTGTCATAAAAAGTGTTTGGGGACCTGGGTCCTGCGCCAGGGGATCAATGCAATCAAAAAAAATGCAAATGCAAAAAAAAAGTTTTAAATAGTCCGTTTTTTCGGGAGCAGTGATTTTAACCACTAAGCCACCGCCCACCATCATATGATGGCGGGACGAGGCTTCTCTTGTTCTGGGCGGACGTCATATGACGTGATCGCCCTCCCGAGCCACTAGGGGGTGCGCGCGCGCCACCGGCAGCACGCGCGCGTGCCCACTGCGTCGCTCGGGACCCGGTGCGCGTGCCCGGCGGCCGCGATGTCCGCCGGGCACCCGCGATTGCCGGGTAACAGAGCAGGACCGTGGATCTGTGCATGTAAACACAGATCCACGTCCTGTCAGAGAGAAGACCGATGGTGTGTCCCTTGTACATAGGGACACCGATCGGTCACCTTCCCCAGTCAGTCCCCTCCCCCCACAGTTAGAATCACCTCCCTAGGTCATACATTAAGCCCTCGATCGCCCCCTAGTGTTAACCCCTTCCCTGCCAGTCACATTTACACAGTCATCAATGCATTTTTATAGCACGGATCGCTGTATAAATGTGAATGGTCCCAAAAATGTGTCAAAAGTGTCCGATATGTCCTCTGCAATATTGCAGTCACAATAAAAATCGCAGATCGCCACCATTACTAGTAAAAAATAAATAAATAAATAAAAATGCTATAAATCTATCATCTATTTTGTAGACGCTATAACTTTTGCGCAAACCAATCAATATACGCTTATCGTGATTTTTTTTTACCAAAAATATGTAGAAGAATACATATCGGCCTAAACTGAGGAAACAATTTGCTAAAAAAAAAAAAAAATTGGATATTTATTATAGCAAAAAGTAAAAAATATTGTGTTTTTTCAAAACTGTCCCTCTTCTTTTGTTTATAGCGCAATAAATAAAAACCACAGAGGTGATCAAATATCAACAAAAGAAAGCTCTATTTGTGGGGAAAAAATTATAAAAGTTTCATTAGGGTGCAGTGTAACATGACTGCGCAATTGTCATTCAAAGTGCGACAGCGCTGAAAACTGAAAAATGGCTTGGGCAGGAAGGGGGTGAAAGTGCCCTGTATTGAGGTGGTTAATAATGCTTAAAGTGAAACAATAAAAGTGAAATATTCCTTTAAATTTCGTACCTGGGGGCATCTATAGTATGCCTGTAAAGTGGTGCATTTTTCCCATGTTTAGAACAGTCCCTGCACAAAATGACATTTCTAAAGGAAAAAAGTAATTTAAAATTACTTGCGGCTATAATGAATTGTAGGTCTCTGCAATACACATAAAAGTCATTGAAAAAAACATCATGGGATTTCCCCACAGTCCATTACCAGGCCCTTTGGGTCTGGTATGAATATTAAGGGGAACCCGAACCAAAATAAAAAAAAAATGCATGGGAGTCCCCCCAGGTCTGATATGGATTTTAAGAGGAACCTGTGTCAAAATTTGTTAAAAAATTGGCGTGGGGGGCCCCCCAAAAATCCATACCAGACCCTTATCCGAGCATGCAACCTGGCAGGCTGCAGGAAAAGAGGGGGGCGAGAGAGCAGCCCCCCTCCTAAACCGTACCAGGCCACATGCCCTCAACATTGGGAGGGTGCTTTGGGGTAGCCTCCAAAGCACTTTGTCCCCATGTTGATGGGGAGAAGGGCCTCATCCCCACAACCCTTGCCCGGTGGTTGTGGGGTCTGCGGACGGGGGGCTTATCACAATCTGGAAGCCCCCTTTAACAAGGGGACCCCCAGATCCCGGCCCTGTCCTGTGTGAATTGGTAATGGGGTAGAAATTTACCCCTACCACTTCACAAAAAAAGTGCCATAAATGTTAATAAAGACAATAGACGGTTTTTGACAATTCCTTTATTAATGTCTTCCTCTTTCCCCATTTCTTCTTCCATCTCCTTCTGGTCTTCCTTCGGTGTTCTTCTTCTTCCTCCATCTTGTTCTTCCCCCGCTTCTTCCTCTATCTTCCTCTGCTTCTTCCTCCGGTCTTCTCGTCCGGCATCTTCCTCCGCCTTCTTTATCCCCGCTTCCTCCTCCGGACGATCCCTCTCAATGGGAGCCTCCCACTGTGTGACGCTTTTACGTAACCGGGTGACCCTGCCCCCCTCTGATGCCCCAGGAAAGCCATAGGGATGAGGGATGCGTCAGAGGGGGGCGGGGTCACCCGAAAATGTCACGGTGTGGCCCCGCCCTCAGTTATAAAAGAACTGTCACAAGAAAAGAAGTGTCACACAGCGGGAGACTCCCATCGTCCGGACGATGAAGCGGGGAAGAAGAAGCCGGAGGAAGATGCCGGAGGAGAAGACAGGAGGAAGATGCCAGAGGAGAAGACCGGAGGATGAAGCAGAGGAAGATAGAGGAAGAAGCGGGGGAAGAACAAGATGGAGGAAGAAGAAATCCGAAGGAAGACCAGAAGAAGATGGAAGAAGAAGCGGGGAAAGATGAAAACATTAATAAAGGAATTGTCAAAAACCGGCTGTTGTCTTTTTTAACATTTTTGACACTTTTTTTGTGAAATGGTAGGGGTATATTTGTACCCCATTACCAATTTACACGGGGGGGCCGGGATCTGGGGGTCCCCCTGTTTCAGATTCTGATAAGCCCCCTGCCCGCAGACCCCCACAACCACCGGGCAAAGGTTGTGGGAATGAGGCCCTTATCCCCATCAACATGGGGACAAAGTGCTTTGGGGGGCTACCCCAAAGCACCCTCCCCATGTTGAGGGTATGTGGCCTGGTACAGTTCAGGAGGGGGGCGCCCCCTCTTTTCCTGTGGCCTGCCAGGTTGCATGCTCGGATCTGGTATGGATTTTTGGTGGACCCCCACGCCATTTTTTTTTACATTTTGGCACGGGGTTCCCCTTAAAATCCATATCAGACCTGAAGGGTGTGGTATGGATTTTGAGGGGGACCCCCACGCCATTTTTTTAAAAATTTTGGCACGAGGTTCCCCTAATATCCATACCAGACCTGAAGGGCCTGGTATGGAATTTGGGGGGACCCCCACGCATTTTTTTTAAAATTTTGGTTCGGGTTCCCCTTAATATTCATACCAGACCCAAAGGGCCTGGTAATGGACTGTGGGGAAATCCCATGATGTTTTTTTCAATTACTTTTATGTGTATTGCAGAGACCCGGCAATTCATTAATAGCAGCAAGTACTTTTAAATTAAAAGTACTCACAGCTATATGAATTGTTGAGGGTATTTGGCCTGGTACGGTTCAGGAGGGGGGGCACTCTTTCATCCCCCTCTCTTTTCTTTTCCTGCGGCCTGCCATGTTGCGTGCTCGGATAAGGGTCTGGTATGGATTTTTTAGGGGGACCCCACGCCATTATTTTTTTATAATTTTGGCGCGGGGTTCCCCTTAAAATCCATACCAGACCTGAAAGGCCTGGTATGGAATTTGGGGGGACCTCCACGCATTTTTTTTTTTATTTTGGTTCGGGGTTCCCCTTAATATTCATACCAGACCCAAAGAGCCTGGTAATGGACTGTGGGGGAATCCCATGCCATTTTTTTCAATGACTTTTATGTGTATTGCAGAGACCCGACAATTCATTAATAGCTGCTTAGTACTTTTAAATTACTTTTTTTTCCTTTAGAAATGTCATTTTGCTCTCGGACTGTTGTAAACACGGGAAACATGCGCCACTTTACATGCATACTATAGACACCCCCAGGTACGAAATTTAAAGGAATATTTCACTTTTTTTTTTTTGAAAAATATTTATTGGGTTTTATGACATATATAAGTACAGGACTTAGTGTTACAAAAGTCACAAAATAATAAACGTACATTCTATAAGTAGCATAACTTCCTATGGTAGTAAAAGTAAACTCTTGTCATATCAATTGAACCAGATGAGAAGTAGCAGAGAGACAAAAATAACATAAAAATAACAATAAGAAAAAAAAGAAAAAGAAAAATTAAGGGAAAGGGAAGATGGGGGGGTTCATGTTTGCCATCCCTTCAACATTACGGGTAGAGTTTTTCTCGAGACACAAAATCTTAACATCTAAGTACCTTCAGGAGTGGAGGCAGCGTCTGACTAAACTCAAGAGGGTGGATGTCAAGGGGTACAATAAATTTATGGATAACCTACGGTGGGTTAAAAATAAAAGAATCTGGGGTGGGAGGTATTTTGAGTCGACCTAGGGAATTGGTGACATCATTTGTTAAGTACCATTTCGAGTATCGAAATGGGTTCATTATTTCGACCATAGCCTGCGGAGCGAATGTAGCTTCAATGTATTTCCTCCATCTTTTGAAGAAACGGGAAGTTGATCGGAAATTAAGGGTGATGGTGTACAGCCTCTCTAGATTAAAAAGTGATGTTAAAGCTGTTTTGAACGTTGTTAGGGAAGGAGGAGTAGCTGATATCCAGTGAGACATGATAGTCCTGCGGGCCACTAGAAGACACAGGTGAGCCCAGTGTGGAATATTTTGTGAGACCCTCGTTGGTGATGAGGGTGAAGGGGGTATGCTGAACAGGCATAGTAGGCGGTCCTTTGTGCACTGAAGTTTGTGGACCTCGTTGATGTAGTTGATCACCTTAGTCCAGTAAGCATCGATCTTGTTGCAGTCCCAGAGTCTATGTAGTAACGTGGGTCGAGGCATGTTGCACCAGGGACATTGGGCTTGGGTGGGGTCTACCTTGTTGTAGCGGAAGGGGAAATAAGCTCTGTGAATGATCTTGAATTGCGTTTCCCTCCAAGATTCAGAAGAAGTAAGGTTGCGGATTGTCTTGTATCCCTCAAGGATTTTTTCTGGCAGAGATTCGTCACCCAAGACGTGTGTCCACTTTTGAAAGGGTTTGAGGGCATACTTCCGTGTTTGATGTTGTATAAGATAGGAGTAAATATTGGAGATGGAGTAGTTATTATTTTTGATGAGAGTATCAATGCAGGATGTTTCAAGTGGGTTGGTATGAGGACTAGAACATGATTTGAGGTAATTGATGAGTTGGTGATAAAAGAAAGCATGTGTTGGTGGTAGGGAATATTCCCGCATTAGGGTATGAAATGGTTTGATTTTGCCTGGCTTGTTGAGGTAGCAGGAGGAGACATCTGTGAGGCCTTTAAGTTTCCATTGGCCAAAAGCTTTATGGATGAGAGATGGAAGGAACATAGGATTGCCTTGTATTTTGAGGTATTTGGAGATGCTGGATGGAACTTTAAGCAATTTTCTGACTTCTCTCCATGCAATAACCGTATCTTTAATTATTACACTTGTTTTGAGGTGAGGGGGTAGTGTATTGGGATTAGAATGAAGGATGGCCGAGAGGGTATATGGGTGTACCATAGCCTCCTCCAAGTATAGATTAGAGTATCTAGAACCACCAGTTAGCCAGTCTAAGCCCTGTCTAAGTAAACATGCCAGGTTGTAAAAACGCATATTGGGCAGTCCCGCCCCACCCTCGCCCTTCGGGAGACATAATTTCTGTAGCACTATGCGAGGTTTTTTGTGAGACCATATAAAGGTAGTTAGGGCCCTCTGGATTTTTTGGATGTCTGAATGTTTAATTAGGAGAGGTATGGTCTGCATTGGGTAGAGCAGGCGCGCAAAGGACACCATTTTGAATAAATGGCATCTCCCAAAGAGCGAGAGAGGTAGGGACCCCCAAGCCTCCAACTCCTTTACAATTTTGGTTATCAAAGGGGGGTAGTTCAAAGAATATAAGGAGGATGGCTCACGTCCTATTTTAATGCCCAGGTATGTAATGTGTTGGTTGGCTATGGTCAAGGGGGATAGGTGTTTCCATTTACTGGAGAGATGGGGGTGTAATGGTAGGATCTCACTTTTGTCAAAATTGATTCTGAATCCCGAGCAGAGTCTAAAGTCTGAGAAAAGTCGTTTGAGTCTGTCAAAGTCTGTGATAGGGTCGGTGGAGAATAGCAGTATGTCGTCCGCGAATAGCGCCGAACGAAGAGTGTGGTTCTCTAGAGTGATGCCACTGATTCCATCAGCCGAATTTAATATTCTGGACAGGGGTTCGATTGCTAGATTGAACAGGAGTGGAGACAGGGGGCATCCCTGTCTCGTTCCTTTTGTTAATGGAATCGTGTCCGAAATGAAATCAGGGGTGACAAGACGTGCGGTGGGGGATGCATACATTTGAAGCAAGAATCTCATAATCGGTCCTGAGAATCCAAATTGTGTCATCACTCTAAAGAGCCAGGAGAAACTGATGTTATCGAAGGCCTTTTCCGCGTCCAATGACATGATGGCAATGTCTTGGTTGGGGTGAGTTTTGGCGTATTCTAGAGCCATTAAAACCTTACGGATGTTTAGGGTGGCCGATCTGCCCGAGACAAAGCCAGATTGAGCTGGGTGCAATAGAGATGGAAGTAAGGGAGCTAGCCGTGACGCAATTATTTTGGACAAAATTTTGACATCAACATTTATTAATGAAATTGGTCGGTATGAGCCCGGTAATAGGGGGTCTTTCCCTTTTTTAGAGATTAATTTGATGTGAGCCTGTGTACCCGTAGGAAGATAGGGCCCTCCGTCCCACATAGCTGCGTAGACATGTTTTAAAGTATCAGGGATGAATTCTCTAGTCATTTTATAGAATTCAGCGGTATAACCGTCGGGTCCCGGGGCTTTGGCCGAGGCCATGTTTTTGATCGTGAACCGAATATCATCGACGGTGATGGGGGCATTAATCGTCTCTAATTGTGTGTGGTGGAGTTTGGGTAAGTGTATTTTGTCGAGTAGTAAGTCAGTGGTAGGTAAGTCAGTCGGGTCAGCTTTGTATAGATTGGTATAGTATTCCACGAGTAGGTTGCTTATTTCAGCTGGGGAGGTGGTCAAAGACCCTGTCTTAGCTCTAAGAGCTGAGATACGGGTGGGATGTCTGGGGCCTGAGCACATCTTGGCCAGAAGCCTACCAGCCTTGTTTCCAAATCTATGAAAATGTAATTGGGAGTAAGATGTTTTGGCCGCTTCATGTTGTTCTGCCCACAGGTCAAAGGTGCTTTTGGCCTGTCTCCATTTTTGTATGTTTTCTATGGTGCGATTTAATGAGAGCTGCTCATGAGTCTGTCGTAGGGCTTCGCTTGATTTACTATACTGTTGCTTGGCTTTCTTTTTAAACTGGGCTGTGTACGAAATTATTTTACCTCTTAAGAAGGCCTTGCCTGCTTCCCAGAACAGGTTAGGGTCCGTAATGTGTGCTCCATTAGTGGAGATGTATTCCTCCCAGGCGCAGTATAGTGTATGTTTAAAGTCTTCATTGTCACTTAAATAGGAGGGGAAACGCCAAGTAGGGGAGGGAGATGAGCGAGCTGTTTGGGTGAGATGAATCACGATTGGGCTGTGATCTGAGATCACTGCGTCTTGTATGTCTGGTGCACTGATTATGGAGCTCAGGGATGGGGAGGCAAAAAAATAGTCTATACGTGAAAACGTGTTGTGCGGGGGCGAAAAAAAGGAGTATTCCCGTTCCGTTGGGTGCATTAGGCGCCATACATCCTCAAATTGTATGGAGGCAATGGTTTGTGCCAATAGGGTGGTTGTACATGATGGGGAAGTACGGGTTTGTGTTCTGTGTGTAGGGGGGCCCGAACGATCAGCCAAGGGGGACATGACTGAGTTAAAGTCCCCGCCCAATAGGTGTAGCGTCTCTGGTGTAGTCAGCACCCATGTCACTAAGTCCTGGAAGAAGGAGGTGTCAGGAGAGTTGGGAGCATAGATGTTAGTAAGTGCTATGTATTTGTCATCTATGGTCAGATGTAGAGTCATTTTTCTTCCCTCTGAGTCAACCTTGATATCTCTGACTTTGTGTTGTAGATTTTTATGCAGGAGGATAGCAACCCCTGCTTTACGCCCCCCTGCTGGTGAGCCATATACAGAGCCCACCCACAATTTACGTAGACGTTGCAGATCGTCTGCAGCCAGATGTGTCTCCTGAAGTAGAGCCACATCTGCCCGGAGACGCCGCAGGTGTCTGAGAATGGACATACGTTTGTTGGGGGAACGCAGCCCCTTAACATTCCATGAGACAAACTTTAGGTGACTCCCTGGTGTAGACTGTGACATAGTTGGCATTTGAAAGTGTTTTGGTTTAGGGGCTTGTATAGAAGCCCCTGAGTGGATGTATTATCTACCTCCTGGGAGCCGCCAAAGCGCCTCGGAACCCCTGAAGACATAGGAATTAGGCTGGCAAACATGAACTTAAACTTCTCTAAGTAACAATAATATGTAAACATTAGTAAGGCAGTATATCGTGTAAGGAAATACAAATCTCGAGTTGTGGACTTCTCTTTTTTCCACATGAGGTCTCACCTATCTAGCCAGCGTAGCTCCCATTGATTGCCAGCTCCTCAGCTAGGGGCAGGGCGGTAGCAACGGGGGGTGGGGATAGGGAGGGTGAGGGAGAGGAAAGGGGAATAGGGAGGGGGGGGGAGTAGGATAGGAAGGGGGGGTGGTTCGGGGGGGGATCTCCTGAGGCGGTAGTGCAGGCGTAAAGTAATCAATGGCGAGGTATACTGAACATAGGGGAGAGCCCTCCTCTTAAAATTAGGCTTAAGTAGCCGAAAATTAGAAAATACATACAAACATAACATTTCAAGTGTCTTTGTAAGGGAAGGTTTCCCAGGTAATGGGGGGTTATGGCAGTCATTGATTAACATGACTATAACATTATAACGTTATAATTCTTAACTGTGTAACTTTAGCCACAGGCTGGAAGGGGTAGTGCTCTATAGGGAGCATGTACGGGAGTTTATAAAACCCTCAAAAAGAAAAAAGAAAAAAAAGAAAAAAAAAAAAAAAAAACATCTTCATCTTAATGATAAAGATTTTTATAGGACAAAATATAAAAGATGGGTTGATACTTCCCGTCCTAAGGTGACGATGTCAAAAGGGTGGTGATGTGGAGTCCACCATCAGTTCCTTCAACGATTCCCAGAACGGTCTTCCTGGTTGGTGAAGCGACTGCGCTTATATGGAGGTTTGGTTGGGCTTCGGGGGTGTTTAGGGGGTCCATAGGTATGTTGTGAAGATGACGATGGTGACCCCTCTGCTGCGGCACTGTGTTCCATTTCGGAGCTTCTGTTAGTTAGGTAGGTCTCCGCCTCTTCTGGTGTATGGAAGGTAAGTTGCTCCCCTTCAGATGTTTGAACACGGAGGACAGCTGGATAGGCTAGGGAGAATCGGATCTGATTGTGGTGCAGAGTGGAGCATACCGAGGAGAATGCCTTGCGTTGTTTCATTACCTCTATGGAGTAGTCCGCGAAGAGTAGCAGTTTGGCGCCATCCACCACCAGGGAGCGCGTGCGACGGAATTTTTGCATTATGGCGTTTTTGTCGGCGTAGTTTAAGTATTTCACTATCACATGCCGGGGTTTAGCACGTGTGTCAGAGTATTGGCCCATGCGGTGTGCTCGTTCAACCGTACATGGTATGCGGAGGCCAAGTTGTTCTGGAATGGTTTTTGCACAAATGTTTGTAAGGTGGGAAGCTGGGATCGACTCTGGCAGACCAATGATGCGCAGATTATTTCTTCTTGAGCGATTTTCCAAATCGTCTAATTTGTCCCATATGTCTCTGTGGGAAGCATTTATGCGTGCAAGTGCTGCAGATGAGGCAGTGCAGTCATCTTCTAATACTGAAATTCTTTCCTCCGTCTGGGAGATGCGTTGGGCCTGGGCCTGGAGTTCTATGTGCAGCTGTTCAAGCCCCCTGTGTACCGCTGCGTCCACAGTGGCTGTAAGGGATGGCCCCAGAAGTTGAACTACCGCCTGGGCAATGTTGGCAGGGGATGCGGGGTCGGATTCTGTCACAGCTGGGGCAGGGAGAGGCTGTGGCTGCTGCTGAGGCCGCTCTGTTAAGTCCGGAGCGGCCGCCATCTTGGCCGATTCGTCCGCTGTGTCTCCCGCCGGCGGAGCTGTGGAGGGGGGCGAGGACAGCGCCCGAGCGTATGATCGCTCCACAAAGCGATCCATGCCTGCCTGGGATGAAGCGGAGGCGATGGGGGTTTCTCCGGTGCTGTGGCTGGCTTATATGCCGGTTTTGTGAGGAGCTGTGCGGGAGCTGGAGCCGCTTACCTCCTCCTCATGTGGCGCCGGAACCGGAAGTCGGAATATTTCACTTTTATTGTTTCTCTTTAAGCATTATTAAAATCACTGCTCCCGAAAAAACAGCTGTTTTTAAAACTTTTTTTGCATTGATACATGTCCCCTGGAGCAGGAACCAGGTCCTCAAACACTATTTATAACAATAACTTGCATATTAACCTTTAAAATTAGCACTTTTGATTTCTC
Organism: Lithobates septentrionalis; assembly: GCA_037952835.1. Classification (NCBI taxonomy): domain Eukaryota; kingdom Metazoa; phylum Chordata; class Amphibia; order Anura; family Ranidae; genus Lithobates; species Lithobates septentrionalis. Next base: position 12,419,473 of record JBBDGP010000082.1, read on the forward strand.
CCATAGACTCAAATTTTCGCTATTCAGCGAACGGGCGAACAGCCAATGTTCGAGTCAAACTCATGTTTGTCCTGAACATAAAACCCATCCCTACTCCCAAGCACATAATTTAGAGGGTTGTTTTGTTTTTCCAGGTCACCTTTGAAGTCATATTAAAAGGACCCTCTCCTAGCTGTATATTCACTCATCCTTATTTTCAACTGCAGAGTTGTAAACTGTAACATAAATATTCCATTGTGTAATTACTTGAATAGTTTGCTTAACCTCTCTGGCGGTATGATTATGTCAGATTTTTGATGCTCAAAGTGGTACATTGTTTGGCATGGAAATTTGGCGTCTTATATTATAAGCCTGTAATTCTAATGCCCCGTACACACGGTCGGACATTGATCAGACATTCCGACAACAAAATCCTAGGATTTTTTCCGACGGATGTTGGCTCAAACTTGTCTTGCATACACATGGTCACACAAAGTTGTCGGAAAATCCGATCACTCTGAGCGTGGTGACGTAAAACACGTACGTTGGGACTATAAACGGGGCAGTAGCCAATAGCTTTCATCTCTTTATTTATTCTGAGCATGCGTGGCACTTTGTGCGTCGGATTTGTGTACACACGATCGGAAATCCTGACAATGGATTTTGTTGTCGGAAAATTTTATAGCCTGTTCTCAAACTTTGTGTGTCGGAAAATCCGATGGAAAAAGTCAGATGGAGCCCACACACAGTCGGAATTTCCGACAACACGCTCCGATCGCACATTTTCCGTCGGAAAATCCGACCGTGTGTACGGGGCATTAGGAATAACACACTTAAATCTGTCCAAACAAGAGTCTAGTAGACATCCCTGGTATGATAAAGTTTGAAACACACAATCATAAATTATAATATAATAAATAACTATAAATAATTATAACAAATAAAAATAATAAAATGTATTCAATAATGTAATCAAATCAAAAACACTGAAATTTGCTCAGTTGCAGAATTGTCGCTGCCGTTACTTTCAGTGTTTGATGACAAAATTCCTCACGAATCACTATCACTCAATTCTGCAAGTGATTCTAATTTATCATTGCTGTAGAGGGACACTTTTTGGTTGCTATGGACAATCTCAAGTTTTTAGGCAGAAAGAACAGTATATATAATATAAAACTGCATGCAAGGCACTGGACAAAGCATTAGGGACAAAAGGGATGTGAAATAATTTGATACAGTAATATAATCTGTAAGATTACAGTGTACTGATTGTATTGTGTGTTTTTCACTTTTTGAATTTGGCGCCGTGTTCCGTCCCCGTTCGTAGCGACTCTCACAGGCAACAGAGCTCGGCACGGTGATAGATCGAACAGAGGACACAGCTTGCACACACAGTGGGGAGACATCGCAGGATCCTGGGGACAAGGTAAGTAACTTTGCCTGGATCCTGTGATGCAATCCTGAGTGTGGCTCGGGGTTACCGCTTTTGGTACTAAAAATTCACCCCGAGCCACACTTGGGAATACTGCTAGGGAGGTTAAAAGCTAAAATCACCTTTACAAAAAAAATAATAAATGCACATATTTTTGCAGAAAAAAAATGTGCATTTATTATTTTTCCCACAGAAGCTTGGAAAGCATGTGACCAGTAGATTGAGGAGTGCAATGTATGCTCCTACAGACATGTCCTCCAGCTTTCAGCCTGTACTTCTGTAAGGGTCAGTGGACTAAAAAAGCGCTTATCAGTGCCCCTGCAGCCCTCTGAAACTACAAGTCCATCTGCTGCAGTGGAAGAAGTTAGTTTAAATATTCACAGGAATCTGTGAATGAATGGCATGGCTATGTGGACGAAGCCCCACACAACAACTCTAATTTTAAAAGGTGACAGTGGGTGTGAGGAAAAGAACCCCCACCTGCTGTCACAGGAAGGGAGGGATCAGGAACAGGAGCTGTTCCGCCCTAAATACGGGTATAACGCGTATAATGTGTTCCAAAGGTCAACTTATCCTTTAAATGATCATGTCTCTTCATCACAATGTAACAAATCTCAGGTTCATGTTCTGCACTGAATGAATCTTTTACTTGCATTCCAATTCTTTTGTGAGGGTTTACTTATGCATCTGCAGAGAAGTGATATGGTTCCTTTTTCTAGATGTAGTGTTTGCAATGTATATAAATGCATGTCTGTACTATCTATTGATGGGTATAAGATCTTCGCCTTCCAATTTAAGCAAGCGTTTTCCTTTGATGTGATTATGTCTTTGCATTCTGGCTTGGAGCTGATTGCGAGATATCACTTCATCTGCAGCTTTAATCCACATTTTCTTCTCATAAACAAGTAGTATTTGCATTTGCTGGCTAAGGCTGTGACAGTGTATGAACACTATATGACAAGCTTTTAGCTGGGATGTCCTTATTGGAAATCTTAGGTTTTCTTACTGAGGTTACAGGTGGTTCAGCTTCTTCCTTTACAGAAGATAAATCACTGATATCAATTTCAAAGTCTTCTTCCTATTCAGTACAGATGGGGCTTTTTGCTCAGGTACTGACTGTATCTCTTCATGAATAGGCATGAGCCTCATCCAAACCTAGGTTTGGACTGAATTTTGCTTCTTCTGAGGTTTGGCAAACAGCTGAACTATATCGGTGTTTGAAATAATTTGAAAGTAGGCAGCGCTAAACTCAAATCAAGTGACAACTATAAATGACGATTTTTAGTGAAAAAAAAAAAATTTCAGCAGCTATCCTCAACACATAGTTATGTGTAAAAATAAAATACATTTTAACAAAGCATCACTAAAAAACACCAGTACTAAAAAGTGACATATAAATAAAATAAAATGTAAACAGGTGAACCACTCTAGTAACATAAAAAATAATGGAAATCAAAAAATCATAAAAACTTAGTGTCCATTTCACCATTCAACAGATAAAAAATTAAAATAATGTGTTTGTGAAGAAATTCATGAAAATAATCCACATGGTGCTCTCCTTTAACCACCTCAATACCAGGCCAATTTTGGCACTTCTCTCCTACATGTAAAAATCATAATTGTTTTGCTAGAAAATTGTTCAGAACCCCCAAACATTACATATGTTTTTTTTAGAAGACACCCTAGGGAATAAAATGGCGGTCATTGCAACTTTTTATCTCGCACGGTATTTGCGCAATAATTTTTCAAACGCCTTTTTTTTGGAAAAAAAACTATTTCATGAATTAAAAAATAACAAAACAGTAAATTTAGCCCAATTTTTTTGTATAATGTGGAAGATGATGTTATGCCGAGTAAAAAGATACCTAACAAGTCACGCTTTAAAATTGCGCACAATCATGGAATGGCGCCAAACTTCATAACTTAAAAATCTTCATAGGCTATGCTTTAAAATTGTTTACATGTTACCAGTTTAGCATTACAGAGGAGATCTAGTGCTATAATTGTTGCACATGCTCTAACGCACACGGCGATACCTCACATGTGTGGTTTGAGCGGCGTTTACATATGTGGGCGGGATTTACATGTGCGTTCGCTTCTGAGCGCGAGCCACCGGGGACAGGGGCGTTTTACTTTTTTTTATTTTACTTAATTTTTTTAATTTTTACACTTTTTTTTTACATTTTTTTTAAATCACTTTTATTCCTATTACAAGGAATGTAAACATCCCTTGTAATAGGAATCTATCAGACTTTATAAAGAATGCAATAAGAAATGTAAGGGTGCAATTAGGACGGCTAAGATAGAACATGAAAGACACATAGCGGAGGAGAGCAAAAAAAATCCCAAGAAATTCTTTAAGTATGTAAACAGTAAAAAAGGGAGGACAGACCATATTGGCCCCATAAAGAATGAGGAAGGACATCTGGTTACAAAGGATGGGGAGATGGCAAAGGTATTGAATTTATTCTTCTCCTCAGTCTTCACGAGTGAATCGGGGGGCTTCAGTAACCAAAAATGCAGTGTTTATCCTCATGACACAACACAGGAAGCACCTCCATGGTTAACAGAGGACAGAATTAAAATTTGACTTGAGAAACTTAACATTAATAAATCACCGGGACCAGATGGCTTGCATCCGAGGGTACTTAGGGAACTCAATCAAGTGATTGCCAGACCGTTGTTCCTAATTTTTGCAGACAGTCTATTGACTGAAATGGTACCAGCTGATTGAAGAAAAGCCAATGTAGCACCAATATTTAAAAAGGGCCCAAAATACATCCCTGGGAATTACAGACCAGTTAGCCTAACATCAATAGTATGTAAACTCTTGGAGGGGATGATAAGGGACTATATACAAGATTTTAGCAATAAGAACGATATCATCAGCAGTAATCAGCATGGATTCATGAAGAATCGTTCTTGCCAAACCAATCTATTAACCTTCTATGAGAAGGTGAGTTGCCATCTAGATAAAGGAAGGCCCGTAGACGTGGTGTATCTGGATTTTGCAAAAGCATTTGACACAGTTCCCCATAAATGTTTACTGTACAAAATAAGGTCCGTTGGCATGGACCATAGGGTGAGTACATGGATTGAAAATAGGCTACAAGGGCGAGTTCAGAGGGTGGTGATAAATGGGGAGTACTCGGAATGGTCAGGGGTGGGTAGTGGGGTTCCCCAGGGTTCTGTGCTGGGACCAATCCTATTTAATTTGTTTATAAATGACCTGGAGGATGGGATAAACAGTTCAATCTCTGTATTTGCAGATGATACTAAGCTAAGCAGGGCAATAACTTCTCCGCAGGATGTGGAAACCTTGCAAAAAGACCTGAACAAATTAATGCGGTGGGCGACTACATGGCAAATGAGATTCAATGTAGAAAAATGTAAAATAATGCATTTGGGTGGCAAAAATATGAATGCAATCTATACACTGGGGGGAGAACCTCTGGGGGAATCTAGGATGGAAAAGGACCTGGGGGTCCTAGTAGATGATAGGCTCAGCAATGGCATGCAATGCCAAGCTGCTACTAATAAAGCAAACAGAATATTGGCATGCATTAAAAGGGGATCAATGCAAGAGATAAAACGATAATTCTCCCACTGTACAAGGCTCTGGTCCGGCCGCACCTGCAGTATGCTGTCCAGTTCTGGGCACCAGTCCTCAGGAAGGATGTGCTGGAAATGGAGCGAGTACAAAGAAGGGCAACAAAGCTAATAAAGGGTCTGGAGGATCTTAGTTATGAGGAAAGGTTGCAAGCACTGAACTTATTCTCTCTGGAGAAGAGACGCTTGAGAGGGGATATGATTTCAATTTACAAATACTGTACTGGTGACCCCACAATAGGGATAAAACTTTTTCGCAGAAGAGAGGTTAATAAGACTCGTGGCCACTCATTACAATTAGAAGAAAAGAGGTTTAACCTTAAACTACGTAGAGGGTTCTTTACTGTAAGAGCGGCAAGGATGTGGAATTCCCTTCCACAGGCGGTGGTCTCAGCGGGGAGCATTGATAGCTTCAAGAAACTATTAGATAATCACCTGAATGACCGCAACATACAGGGATATATAATGTAATACTGACACATAATCACACACATAGGTTGGACTTGATGGACTTGTGTCTTTTTTCAACCTCACCTACTATGTAACTATGTAACTATGTGACAGGTCCTCTTTAGGGAGAGATGTGGGGTCAATAAGATCCCACATCTCTCCTCCAGGCTGGAAAGCATGAGATCGGGAAAAAAAATTCACTGATCTCATGGTGACAGCCACGATCGCGGCTTCGTTTATTTCTGGGTACCCGGGCATGATGTCACCAGTCATCTCTATCGTCCTCAACCAGCGCCGGCCGATTCTTTATCCGGGCCCCGAGCCCGGAGAGCCCGGAGAAGCACCTGATGGCGGCAGGGGGAAAGTCCCCTCCCATCGCCTATAAGAACGATCAAGCGACAGAACTACCGCTATGATCATTCTTATCGTGCACAGAATCGCCGGCTGAAAAGAATGATATCTGAATGATGTCTGTAGCTACAGGCATTATTCAGATATCCCCTCACAAAGACAAGGACGTTTATATACAATGGCTGGTTTTCTACATAGAAAATTCAATGGTGCTCCAGAAAAAAAAGTAAGAAAGATCCTCAGCACACCACCTGGACAGCCTGAGTTCATCAGAACATGGATTTAATATGTTTACTCACAGATAATTTTTCCTCCAGTCCTATGGACCCACCAATCTCCACTCATAGGATGAAGAGGAAGCACAGAAAGGTACTCATCATGTAAAATGGCCACAAATATTAATTAAAATGAAATAATTATTCTGGTCATTTGAATGAATTAACCCCCAAGTGCTAGAAGCCACTAAAATCATTACACACATTTACCAGCATTTTTCTGCTGTCAGGAGAAAGGCGTCTAGGGAGCGACCAGTGTGCATGAACTCTTATGGTACCCTGATGACCCCTAAGCTCTGTGTCATATACTACTGACCTCTGAACTCTGCCTCACTTACTCCTGGCCCCTGCCTCACTTACTAGTGACCTCTGGACTCTGCATCAGTTACTACTGACCCATGAACTTTGCATCACTTACTTCTGAACCCTGAACTCTGCCTCACTTACTCCTGGCCCCTGCATCACTTACTAGTGACCTCTGGACTCTGCATCAGTTACTACTGACCCATGAACTTTGCATCACTTACTTCTGAACCCTGAACTCTGCCTCACTTACTCCTGACCCTTGAGCTCTGCCTCACTTACTACTGACCCATGAACTCTGCCTCACTTACTAGTGACTGATGAACTCTGCCTCACTTGCTACTGACCTCAGGACTCTGCATCAGTTACTCCTGACCCATGAACTCTGCATCACTTACTCCTGAACCCTGAACTCTGCCTCACTTACTCCTGACCCCTGAGCTCTTACTCACTTACTACTGACCCATGAACCTTTCCTCACTTACTACTGACCTCTGGATTCTGCATTACTTACTACTGACCCATGAACTCTGCATCACTTACTCCTGAACCCTGAACTCTGCCTCACTTACTCCTGACCCCTGAGCTCTTCCTCACTTACTACTGACCCCTGAACTCTGCCTCACTTACTACTGACCCCTGATTTCTGCCTCATTTACAACTGATCCCCGGACTCTGCTTCACTTACTCCTGCACCCTGATTTCAGTATCACTTACTACTGACCTCTGAACTCTGCATCACTTACTACTGACTCCTGAACTCTGGCTCACCTACTACTAGCCCATGAACTCTGCCTCACTTACTACTGACCTCTGGACTCTGCATCATTTACTACTGACCCATGAACTCTGCATCACTTACTACTGACCCCTGAACTCTCCTTCACTTACTACTGACCTCTGAACTCTGCATCACTTACTACTGAACTCCTAAACTCTGCCTCACTTACTACTGAACCCCTGAACTCTGCCTCACTTACTACTGACCCCTGAACTCTGCCTCACTTACTACTGACCCATGAACTCTGCCTCACTTACTACTGAACCTTTGCGTCACTTACTAATGAACCCCTGCACTCTGTGTCTCTTTAAGCCACAACCAATATTCAGTTCAATGAAAACACCCAATTTTTTCCACAGTGGGTGCCACACACTTTATTTTTCATAGACTGCTTTCAGGAAATGCCCCCAAAGCCCCCATAACCTTACAGGTGCAAAAGATGCCACCTTGTGTTCTAGTTTGTCAGATTAGCAACTGAAAGTGGAGTTCCAGGCTTTTTTTCATTTAGTAAAAGTCAGCAGCTACAAAAAGTGTAGCTCCTGACTTTTAATAAACAGACACTCACCTGTCCCACAGTCCAGCAATGCGGCCGCACAGAGCCTTGCTCCTCTCCCTCTCCTCTCTGCGGTGCATGAACTTTGCATCACTTACTTCTGAACCCTGAACTCTGCCTCACTTACTCCTGACCTCTGAGCTCTGCCTCACTTACTACTGACCCATGAACTCTGCCTCACTTACTAGTGACTGATGAACTCTGCCTCACTTGCTACTGACCAATGAACTCTGCCTCACTTACTACTGACCTCTGGACTCTGCAGCATTTACTACTGACCCATGAACTCTGCATCACTTACTACTGACCCCTGAACTCTCCTTCACTTACTACTGACCTCTGAACTCTGCATCACTTACTACTGAACTCCTAAACTCTGCCTCACTTACTACTGAACCCCTGAACTCTGCCTCACTTACTACTGACCCCTGAACTCTGCCTCACTTACTACTGACCCATGAACTCTGCCTCAAATAACTACTGAACCTTTGCGTCACTTACTAATGAACCCCTGCACTCTGTGTCTCTTTAAGCCACAACCAATATTCAGTTCAATGAAAACACCCAATTTTTTCCACAGTGGGAGCCACGCACTTTATTTTTCATAGACTGCTTTCAGGAAATGCCCCCAAAGCCCCCATAACCTTACAGGTGCAAAAGATGCCACCTTGTGTTCTAGTTTGTCAGATTAGCAACTTAAAGTGGAGTTCCAGGCTTTTTTTCATTTAGTAAAAGTCAGCAGCTACAAAAAGTGTAGCTCCTGACTTTTAATAAACAGACACTCACCTGTCCCACAGTCCAGCAATGCGGCCGCACAGAGCCTCGCTCCTCTCCCTCTCCTCTCCGCGGTGCCTCCATTGAAATTGTGGGCACCCGGCCGTGACAGTATGCTGTTTAATGGCCGGGCACACACTGCTTATGTGCAAGCCGCGTTTCGCTCTCCGAGTGGACAGGCAATCTTCTGGGACCTCTGATGTGTCGCAGAAGATTGCAAGATTGAGGGGCCGCCTAGGGGGAGAGGAGGAGTCGCCTAGGGGGCCCGTAGTCGGAAGTAGGAAGTGGGACAGGAAATCCCACTCAAAACTAGTCACCCACTACCCCCCCCCAAAAAAATGACATGCCAAATGTGGCATGTAAGGGGGCGAGGAGTGCTTAAAGCAGAAGTTCCACTTTTGGGTGGAACTTCGCTTTAATTATAAACAGAGAAAAAAATCTATATTTATCCTTTCATATATATCAATGATGAAAGATACTGTGAATTATGTTATTAAAGCTGGCAACAGATTTGGAGACTTTTTAAATAAAGTTCTGTATGATGAGTTCCGCGAACTGCAGTCAGTGCACATAATGTAAGTGGTCTGTCATGATTAAGGCAATTTAATTCTACATGTACAGTTTTGCTGATGGATTTATTCAAATAGGTTTAAAGTTAGCTTGTCAGCCTTTTTCAAGTTTTAAAAGTAAACGTCTTGTCTAAGTCCAGGAAACACAAAACTGCTATTATTTTTATTAGTAAGAAAATACTTCTTTGCACACCTCTCTGATTACCTACGTGACTTTACCTTGAGCAGCAACAGTGACCTTAATGATAACTGAAGGTCCTTCGTTGGACAAGAGAGTGGTTGTTTTTAAAACAGAGCGGTGCAAAAAAAGGATGTGTTTTTCTGTATAATAGTAATAAGAATGACCTTATCTTTACACCTTTTAGGCAGGGTTTTTTGTTTTGGATAATTAAATTGGGGAAGAAGGTATGGTCAAGAAAGATAAGGCCATCATCCCTAAATTTGAGCATGCATGAAAAGAGGAAAACCCCCCAGTAGTACAATTATGTAAGCCCAAAGTATACATATAACAAAGATAAACATCAAATGTAGTATAAAAGCAGAATTTAAATTTTTATTCAAAAACAGGTATTAAAAAAAGAACTATGAATGGCTGGTGTCAGGAAAAAGTCAGTACTCCTTACATGTATACTTGTTCAGTTCATTCAGTGCAGGTTTCCTTTAATAAAATGTAACTTGTTCTTGTTGAATTCGTTGAATCTTTACAGTGATCTTATCATGCATTTTATAGCGTCTTTATTGATCAATGGAAAGGTCAAGGACAGCATAAATTTGAGCATGATATAAGTAGCCATTTGTTTGTAGTAAGTACTGAAAATATTTCCAGATAATGGCTCATTGCTCATTTTCTAATTAAATGAACATGCTTGCTGTACAGTGACTGTGTTCATTTGTGTTTTCTTGCAGCACTCGTCTTGTATCTCAGCTTTAAAGGCAGTTGAACTCTATTACTATTTACTATTACTGTTTATTACAACAGGCATAGGGGAGCTTTTGTACATCACTAACTAGACAGGAACGAAAGTGTGGGTGTCTTGTTGTACAGGGGAACAAGGGGCACAAACCTGGAAGTGAATGGTTCCAGTATGAAAGAGGTAATTTCACACAGGCATGGAAAAGAGAGGTGACTGAAGAGGACAGGGGAGCAGCCAGAGTTGCAGCTTGTTCTCTTTCAATCTAAAAGCATGGCAATGCTGCAGATGATCAGACATATGTATCTAGAGAGATCTGCAATTTGGAAAGAAGTGGTATTCCATGTAGATTGTGACTTGTTTTATTCTTTGTTCAAATAATACAAGGGATTTGAAGGATTCTTCAAGCACGCCATCTCTACTTGCCTGTTACATTGGCAGGAAAAGACTTTACTAACAGTTTAAAGGCAGTAAATGAACCAGAAGTGGTTGCAAGAAGTACAGTAGTTGAACACAAAGTTGAAATTATAAACATTTTGCATAACTGTTCATTTATCAAAACTGCAAGTAAATTCATTCTGTGCAAATCTGAAAAAATCTAATGTTCTCAGGCTATATTCTCTTGAATGTTTGAATGTAAAAAATACAATATTATAGTCACTAGATGAGGAGCATATGTATTTTCGATGATAGCGTCATCTAATGGCAATCCTGCAATATGGCCCTTAAAAGAGAAGTAAAGGAATCTTTTTCTTTTTTTTTTTTTTTTTTTAGATTCATACTTACCTAGGTGGATGCAGCATTGGTCCAATGCTGCATCTGTCCCCCTGCTCCTCTACACTGAAAACTGAGCTCTGTGAGCAGAGAGCTGCAGACTGTCAGTCACAGCTCTCTGCCATTCTCCTTCCTCGCTCACTGGAGCGCTGAGCTGTGGAGGGGGTCGGAGCGGGCCATCTCAGGCTCTCAGTGGCTCACTGAGAGGCTGAGACGGGTGTCAGTCCAGGCACCTGGTGGATCCAGACTTCCATTGTCGGGATGACGCGGTACGGGGACTGACATTGGTGACGTCAGCAGAGAGTGGACTGAAGTCCGCTCTCTGCTGAATACAAATCACAGGAGTGCAAAAAGAATTGCACTCCTGTGATCCATAAAAAAAGTCCAGCCAAACAAACTTTGGCTGGACTTCTCCTTTAAATGGTGCTGAATGTCATTTATAAATAGATGATCTTTTCCTCAGAGCTCTCTTACCATGTCTCATTTAGTGTAATGTTTTCTTGTAACTTCGGCCATCTTGGTAGAGAAGCCCAATTTGCTTCAGACCCACCCACATGTTAACTGTTGTTCTAATGATGTGATGACTGTGGAGAATGAACAAGAAGCAGCAGAACAGGTGGAATAAGCACACATCTACAGAATTGATTTTGTAGGAGCTGGGAGCACTGCAGGTGCTTATGTAGCGCTTTATGCTCAGCAGGACCTCAGAACAATGAGCAACACAGTTGCAACATCACCAGATTTCATTCAGGAGCTCCAAATCATGTAAGAATGGCAATCATCAGTAGAAGGAATGGGTGGGATATACCATAGATGAAGGGTTGGCACCCTAGAGAGGTGGAGAGGTGAACAAAATAAAACTGATCAAAAATCACCAGGGTGTTGCACCCTTTGGATTACCTAGCATATACCCCAAAAAAGTAAGGATTGCATGAAGAAAAATATTATAAAACAAATGTTAGTGTAAAAAATATAAACTTAGTCTACCTTCTAAGTTACCTTCAGTGACAAACTTGACATTCACTTTAGTTCAAATTACTGGAATGTAATTTGTCACCCCAAATCTGCAGCAGGAGTCCATAATGAAGGCAGAACAACTGGCCCTGAAGGCTGACTTTCTCAGTTAGTTTTAGGACTGGCTATCTGGTTCTGGTCCGACTAGGGTTGCCACCTTTGTTCTGGCAAAATGAGGGTCAGAGGGTGAGGCAGGACCAATAGTGGAATTAAGCACAACTGTATTTAGTGGGCTAAAGGACACTAACATCTGCACTGGATGATGATGTCACCCTTTCAATGGCACTAAAGGAGGTCTCCCTTCACAACATCAAAAGTATGGTGCCTCCTGACAGTCTAAAAGCCAGTTTTAAAGATACTGCAAGCATGCACCCCTAGCACAGGGATTCAGCTTTGTATCCCTTTTCCAACACTGCTTCCCATTGTACCCCCCAACTCTCCAAAACTGCTCCCTCTACACCTCCTTCCACCCTCTTCCAACACTGCTCACCTCTACAACCCTTTTCCAACACTGCACATGCATGTATCTCTTGCCACTCTCTTCCACTGCTGCTAACCACAACATTCCGTGCTACCCTCTCCAACGCTGCTCCTACTGCCACCTCTTTCAATGATGTTCAACTCTGCATTCCCTACCAACCTCTGCCAACAGTGTTCACCTCTACATTCACTGCCACCCTCTTCCAACACTGACCACCTCTGCATTCTCTGCTACCCTCTTCCATTGCTGCTTATCTCTGCATCCCCTACCACTCTCTTCCACGCTGTTCACCCCTGCATTCCCTGCTTTCAGTTATGAACTGGCTGGCTGAGTGGTCTGAGTTCTGGCCTAACTGGCTGCTTTGAGTTCTGAGTTTGGCTCAGTTTGAATTTGTGTTCTGGCCTGGTTCACTGGTTCAATTTCTAGCATGCCTTACTGGGCTGAGTTCTGGCCAAGTTGACTGGCTGGGCTAAGCTTTTGCCTGGCTGGCTGGTTTGGCTGAGCTGGGTTTGAGCTGTAAGAGCACCATACATTTTGGTTAAAACAATGCAAGGATTATGCCGCGTACACACGGTCGGACTTTCCGATGGAAAATGTGTGATTGGAGCTTGTTGTCGGAAATTCCAACCATGTGTAGGCTCCATCGGTCTTTTTCTGACAACAAAATCCGTCTGCGTAAATTCCGATCGTGTGCAGACAATTCCAACACACAAAGTGCCACGCATGCTCAGAATTAAGCAAAAGAGCAGCACTAGCTATTGAACTTCATTTTTCTTGGCTCATCGTACGTGTTGTACGTCACCGCGTTCTTGACTTTTGGAATTTCCGACCAACTTTGTGTGACCATGTGTATGCAAGACAAGTTTGAGCCAACATCCGTCAGAAAAAAATCTGATAGATTTTGTTGTCGGAATGTGCAATCGTGTGTACAGGGCATTAGACGTAACACAGAATTTCAGAGGGTAGAAGTATGTAATGAAGAGTGCAGCAGCCAGGAGTAGGTATGAAGATCACATAGGTCAATAGTTTGTAATGCAAGATTCAAGGCTCAATAATTTGTAATGCAGGGTTCAAAGGTCAGTAGTTCATAACTAAGGGTTCAGAGGTCAGTACTTCCTAATTCATGGTTTTGAGCTCAGTAGTTTGTAATGCAGAATTCAGAGGTCAGTAGTTTGCAAAGCAGAGTCCAATAATCAGTAGTTTGCAGGGCCGGTACAAGGCAGGGGCGGAAGGGGCGGATGCCCTGGGCGGGACAAATTACTAGAGGAAGGGGGGCGCAGGTGAAGTGGCTGGACTGTACACACAGAATACTGCACAGCCAGTCAGAGCTGCTATGATGTCTGTGCCATGCGCTAGTGCACAGCGAGGACGAGCCCTTCACTTCCCTGTCAGACAGAGCAATCTCCGCCCGACTGCCGTTGTTCTGACAAGAAAGTCCCCCCCCCCATGGGATAGTGTTGGGCAGGGCCGGATTAACATAGGGGATGGTGGAGCTGCAGCTCCAGGCCCCTCCCTCAATATAGGCCCATGGCAGTTTCTTATGAATATCTGTGTGCCTTCCTGAAGGAAGAGGAGGAGCCCTCTGTGCTCACATGGAGGAGACAAGAGTCAGTGCAGCCGAGTCCTGTCTCTGTCCATGCCTGACTCCTATCACAGGATCTGTTCATTCACACAGATCGTCCTCAGTGTCTGGGAGCTGTCTGGGGGAGGGGCGCTGATGTCCTAACCAGCAGGAGCCCGGGAGATAAGGTTAGTACATTTGTTAGGGAGGTGTTTTATTGCGCTAGTGGAAAGACTGCTGCTTCCCCCCATGTAATGTGCTCTTGTGCCCAGTGCCCAGCATGTCATGTGCATTGCAGTGCCCCATATAATGTGCTGTGCCCACCATGTGCTGTGCATTGCAGTGCCCCCATGTAATGTGCTGTGCCAACCATGTCATGTGCTGTGCATTGCAGTGCCCCCCATGTAATGTGCTGTACCCATCATGTCATGTGCCTTGCAGTGCCCCCATGTAATGTGCTGTGCCCACCACGTCATGTGCTGTACATTGCAGTGCCCCCATGTAATGTGCTGTGCCAACTATGTCATGTGCTGTGCATTGCAGTGCCCCCCATGTAATGTGCTGTGCCAACTATGTCATGTGCTGTGCATTGCAGTGCCCCCATGTAATGTGCTGTGCCCCCCATGTAATGTGCTGTGCATTGCAGTGCCCCCATGTAATGTGCTGTGCCAACTATGTCATGTGCTGTGCATTGCAGTGCCCCCATGTAATGTGCTGTGCCCCCCATGTAATGTGCTGTGCCCCCCATGTAATGTGCTGTGCCCCCCATGTAATGTGCTGTGCATTGCAGTGCCCCCATGTAATGTGCTGTGCCAACTATGTCATGTGCTGTGCATTGCAGTGCCCCCCATGTAATGTGCTGTGCCAACTATGTCATGTGCTGTGCATTGCAGTGCCCCCCATGTAATGTGCTGTACCAACTATGTCATGTGCTGTGCATTGCAGTGCCCCCCATGTAATGTGCTGTGCCAACTATGTCATGTGCTGTGCATTGCAGTGCCCCCCATGTACTGTGCTGTGCCAACTATGTCATGTGCTGTGCATTGCAGTGCCCCCATGTAATGTGCTGTGCCCCCCATGTACATGGGGGCACTGCAATGTACAGCACATTACACGGGGGGCACAGCACATTACATGGGGGCACTGCAATGCACAGCACATTAATGTGCTGTGCCAACTATGTCATGTGCTGTGCATTGCAGTGCCCCCATGTAATGTGCTGTGCCAACTATGTCATGTGCTGTGCATTGCAGTGCCCCCATGTAATGTGCTGTGCCCCCCATGTAATGTGCTGTACATTGCAGTGCCCCCATGTAATGTGCTGTGCCAACTATGTCATGTGCTGTGCATTGCAGTGCCCCCCATGTAATGTGCTGTGCCAACTATGTCATGTGCTGTGCATTGCAGTGCCCCCCATGTAATGTGCTGTGCCAACTATGTCATGTGCTGTGCATTGCAGTGCCCCCCATGTACTGTGCTGTGCCAACTATGTCATGTGCTGTGCATTGCAGTGCCCCATGTAATGTGCTGTGCCCCCCATGTAATGTGCTGTACATTGCAGTGCCCCCATGTAATGTGCTGTGCCAACTATGTCATGTGCTGTGCATTGCAGTGCCCCCATGTGATGTGCTGTGCCAACTATGTCATGTGCTGTGTATTGTAGTGCCCCCCATGTAATGTGCTGTGCCCACTATGTAATTTGCTGTGCATTGCAGTGCTCACTATGTAATGTGCAGTGCCCACCATGTAATGTGCTGTACATTGCAGTGCCCACCATGTCATGTGCTGTACATTGCAGTGCCCACCATGTAATGTGCAGTGCCCACCATGTAATGTGCTGTGCCCACCATGTCATGTGCAGTGCCCACCATGTAATGTGCTGTGCCCACCATGTCATGTGCTGTGCCATGCAGTGATCCCACCAAGTAATGTACAGTGCCCACCATGTAATGTGATGTGCCATGCAGTGATCCCACCATGTCATGTGCAGTGCCCACCATGTAATGTGCTGTGCCCACCATGTCATGTGCTGTGCCATGCAGTGATCCCACCAAGTAATGTACAGTGCCCACCATGTAATGTGATGTGCCATGCAGTGATCCCACCATGTCATGTGCAGTTCCCACCATGTCATGTGTTGTGCCCACCCTGCCATGTGTGTGCCTAGCATGTAGTGTGTTGTGACCACTGTGTAATGTACTGTGCTGTTCAGCAGTGCCCACCATGTCATGTGCAGTTTCTAACATGTAATGTGCAGTTGCATTGCCCATGAAATGTGCTATGCCATGCAGTGCCCACCATGTAATGTGTTGTGCCATTCAGGGCCCACCATGTAATGCGCTGTGCCCACCACATCATGTGCTGTGCCATGCAGTGCCCACCATGTAATGCACTGTACCCACAATGTAATGTGCTGTGCCATGCAGTGCCAACCATGTCATGTGCAGTGGCCACCATGTAAATTACTGTGCAGTGCCCACCCTGTCGTGCTGTGTTGTGCCCACCATGTCATGTGCTGCACCATGCAGTGCTTACCATGTAATGTGCTGTAAATTGTCCACCATGGCATGTGCTGTGCAGTACCCACAATAGAATGCCCTATGCAGGGCTCACCATGTCATGTGCGGTGTCCACCAATTAATGTGCTGTGCTCACAATGTAATGTGCTGTGTCATGCAGTGCCCACCATATCATGTGGTGTCATGCAGTGCCCACCTTGTCATGTGCTGTGCAGTGCCCACCATGCCATGTGCAGTACCCACCATATCGTATGCTGTGCCCACCATATAATGTGCTGTGCAGTGCCCACTTGTAATGTGCAGTGCCCACCATGTAATGTGCTCAGCTGTGCCCGCCATGTCATGTGCTGTGCCCACCATATAAGGTCCTGTGCCCACCGTGTGCATGTGCTCTGTTGTGCCCACCATGCAATGTGCTGTGTTGTGCAGTACCAACCATGTCATGTGCTGTGCCCACCATATAATGTACTGTGCCTACCTTTGTAATGTGCTGTATTGGGCAGTGCCAACAGTGTAATGTGCTGTGCCCGCCATGTAATGTGCTGTGCTTCGCCCACCATTAAATGTGCTGTATCCATGTATCCACCATGTAATGTGTAGCGCCAACCATGTAATGTACTGTGCTATTCCCCCCCCCCCGTGTAATGTACTATGCCACAGACTCACCCCCTCACTCTCACCCCCCTCTCTCTCTCTCTCAACCCCTCTCTTTCACCCTGTTCTCTATCTTGCCCCCTTCAACCCCCTCTTTCCTACTACCCTCTCTCTCTCTTTCACCCTCTCTCTCTCTCTTTCACCCTCTCTCGTCCCCTCTCTCTCATTCAACGCCTTTCTCTCTCTTTTCCCCTCCCTCTCATCCCCACTCTTTCAGCCCCCCTATCGCGCTATAACCCCCCCCCTCTCTCTCTCTCAACCACTCTCTCACACCCCTCTCTCTCTTTAATTTAATTCAACAAAGAATTGTTTGCGTTTTTCATTTTATTTATTTTCATAAAAAGGCCCACCAAAATCCTTAGCACCAGGCCCATGTTGCTCTTAATCTGTCCCTGGTGTTGGGCTGTCCGCCCTGTACTGCGCAGGCGCAGCGCTGTTCCGACGAGAAAGGTCCGCCCTGAACAGCCGTTCATCTTCGGAGACTTTCGGCGTCTCCTTTGTGCGCATGCGCAGTACAGGGCGGACACTATCAGATAGGGGACGTTTCTCGACAGGAGCGAGTGTGATCTAGAGGAGGAGGAACCGAGCAATAGTAAGTAAGCCATCTGCAGATGAATTTGTTAACTCCTTTTTTGGGGGGCGGTTGATATATTACCAATGGTATTTTTTTAATATGCATGAAGGGTAGTTAATGTGTATTATCAATGCTGCATTAGTGACAAGTGGCAGTTATTTAACCCCTTTGGGCTGCATTAGTGGCACCAGTGTCAGTGTTAATTAACCCCTGCATACTGCAGCAGTTAATTATCAGTGATGCCACTAATGCAACACAAAGGGGTTAATTAACTGCCACTTGTAACTAATGCAGCATTGATAATACACATTAACCCCTTCATGCTGCATATTACAAATACCATTGGTAATTAACCACTTGCCAACCCGTCTCACCCATTCGATCTGATTCCTGTCCGAATCCACAGTTCGCACCGCAATCTGCAAACCGATCCGGGGGTGTCATTAACATTCTATTGACACCCGCAGCGGTTCTCAGAGGGCAGCGTGAACTGCCTGCGGGAGAGATGCGATGCGGGAACCGGCGCTGGAATCGCACTGGTTCTCACATTGCTATAGTGTGAATCTAGGCTTAGGGTTTCGGGTACATGCCCCTGCCCGCCTACTCCCCTGTGATTTGACACAGTGGGAGTATGTCAGCAGATCCCAACCAGTGATTCATGGCCGGGACCTATTGACTGGCTGTGTCACAGCCCAGAGCCCTGTGTTGACAATCAACACAGGGCTCTATACAAAGGAAATGTTCGCTTGCAAAGCAGGGAAAATAAACAAGCCAGTCAATGGTAAAAATCAGTACACACATTACACATTGTTGGGCACACAATTAACCCCTTGGATGCCCCTAGATATTAACCCCTTCTCAGCCGTTGTCATTAGTACAGTGTCGGTGCATATTATTAGCACTGATCAGTGTATAAAGCTACATTCATGACCTAGGTATTCCAGAGCTTCTTTTGGGCAACAAGCGTCCCGCAATTTTGTCGCAATTTGTTGAGGGACAATTGCCACAAAATCGTCTGTGTCTGTGCGTCAATTTGGAAATTGCAGGCAGAATCACAGCAATCCGGAATGCCTAGGTGTGAACTGAGCCTTAGTGTCACTGGGTCCCACTATAAGTCGCTCCTTCTTTACAACCGGGGGGGGGGGGGGCACAGTTTGCCATCTTTGCCCTGGGCACCAGATGACCTTGTCCCAGCACTGGTAGTTTGTAATGCAGAGTTCAGAGGTAAGTAGTCTGTAATGCAGAGTTCAGAAGGCAGTATCTGGCAATGCAAACTTCAGAGATCAGTAGTTTGCAAATGCAAAATTCAGTGGTCAGTAGTTTGTAATGCAGGGTTCAGAGGTCAGTAGTTTGTAATGCATGGTTCAGAGGTCAGTAGTTTACAATGCAGAGTTACTGGAAAGTGCAGGGTCAGGAGTAAGTATCACAGAGGTCAGTATGTAAATCAGAGTGCAGAGGTTAGGAGAAAGTAATAATAAATGTCACAAACAAAAATACTCCCTCTACTAAGTAATACAGAGTGTACACATGTCCTCTTTGCTCAGCCGCCAGTATCCCCCCCATGCCGACATTTACAATATGCCAGAGTGTTAACAGATGCAGTGAGCTAGTCTGCCACTAAGTGGATTTGTCCCAAACAGTGTGGTAAAGAGAACTATATAATTGGAAGTTAGGTCCCTTTTAGGGAAAACCTTTTAGTAGTGATAAAGTGGCTGAAGTTAGAATAAATGCTAGGATGGGAGGAGCCTTGTGAGTTGGGGCTTGGGGGCCAAACACTCCAGAGCTATTTGGATGTAGTCAGCTACTGCCAAGGGCCTCAGATGAGGTAGTTCAAAACCCAGAAGGACCAACTGTAGATGCCCTGACTCTTTTGCATGGACTGTGAGCAGGATGCAAAAGGCCTGTTAGGCCAGGCTAAGTGTCCTCTGATGTGAGTACTAGTACACCCAGGAATGAGTGTAGCATTTGGGAGCATGCCCAGCTGGGCAGAGCTATGGGAAGGGACATAGAGTGAGAGACTGGCAGTCTCACTCTAAAAGCACCTTGCCAGACTTGGTGACAGAAGATAAATACTATGGATATAAAGTCCTAACTCTGTGGCACTTCCAAGGAGTGAGGCAGTAACAAGAGAAGATGGTTTACAAGTTATGCACCCAAATGACTGCTACAAAATGTCTATTACTATGTATGATGTTCTGCTCTGAATAGTTCCGTTGGTATGTCAATGTAATGTTAGATGTCACATCTTGAGAAGTTCCAGTAAAGTGTGGAAAAATCCTTTATGCTTTTATAGTAAGGCCTAAGGCCAGGGATGTGCATAGTGATTTTATCAGTAAATAAGTACAGGTTATAGAAAATGAATAAAGAAAATCTGATGAAAATGAAAAAGTGTTGTTTTTAAAAAGCTATAGCGCTTAGACAATAACCAAATTTATTTGATATCTTTATTTAGAAATGCTTACTTTGAATGGATGCCTTCCAGTTCCCAAAAAGGCACAGCATTCTTATTATTGATTCATATATATTTTAGCCCTGCGGTGATACACACAAGTATTGCTTACAATTTTCTTGTCAAATACCATTTTGGAATGTCACAAACTGACAATAATTCTTTTCAGCTTTGCATATTTGCATTACTAAATTTTCCTTATGTATGTCAGCACTAACACTTGTCATTTGTAGAACATTTCTTGAATACTTTTACTGAAATATGAGAATATTAACTTCCTTTCTAGATTTCATGGTGAAGTTAAAATCTTAATTTCTCTATTGTAAGTAGGCAGGTATGTCAGTCTAGCTTTGTGTTTGAGGCAAAATTCACTATAAACTGACAGCCTGCCCTTAGGGAGAGCTTGCAAAAAAAACATATATTTAGGAAAAGAGACCCCTGTGAAAATGCAGTTTTACCTAAAGTTTTACATTTCAGACAGGTGAATAGTATTTCCCACATGTATTATACCTATAACAAGTTGTATTAGCTAGATGTTGATCTTTAGAGGTTATATGCTACCCCTTGAAAGTGACAGATTGGTCACTGATTATGTTGAAGTGCAAGCATATCACTGGGACAGGATTCAGAAGCATGAATCAGACTGAGACAGAAAATGCAGTAAAAATCACACCTTTTAATGAAATGGTAAAAATGTTACAGATTAGTAAACGTAGTCAAAACATAGTCAGGGATCGGAAGCTAATGCAGGTAATCAGACAAGCCAGTAATCATCAAACCAGAGATCAGCATTGTCGGAAGCAGAAGAACAGGATCAGGAACCAGAAGGGACGTCAGCCGGGCAAAGTCTTTCACAAGAACACAGCAGAGAATCTCCAGATATGTTGACCAAGGCAAAGGCAAGAAAGGAATGCACAAGGCAGTTTAAATAGCCAGAAGGGGCTGGCTGTAGGCGGGTTTGACAAGCAGGAAATTATCACCAGGTGAGCCACTGTGGAAACCATGAGTGCTGAGAATTATCAGACAGCTGAGCAGCCTGAGTACAGAGAAGAGAGCTTTAGAGACCCCAGTCCTGACACTTATATAGTATATAAAATGACTCTTTATTACAGCAACTTTGTTTTCTAAGACTACAATGGATTAAAAGCACAGAGCAGCCATCTTTCAAATGGCTTGCAAACCCAGAGGTCGCAAAAACAATCAATTATGAAAAATGCTCCAACAAGATTGAAATGAGAACGATGTGCAAGGGTCATCACGTTTCATGGAATCGTCCGCTTCTTCAGGGCCTTCAACCCTGGGTCAAAGTACCATTAGAACTTGCCTTCCACATTAATTTGAATGTGACGTGAAAGAGGCGGTTCCAGACAAGTCCTCCCGGCCCATGGAGAGAATAATGACCACCATTACACAGAGGCTAGAACATTACATAACCAGAACTACAAGCTGGAAAGATGGTGCACTGAGTACAAAATAGAGCCAGTGAAAGGCCCTTTCGGAACTCAAACATGTGCTCCAATGTATCCGGGCAAGTAGCAAATGGCAACCCTTATTTTAGGGATGATGCCTCTCATGGTGTGATATTATATACAACACCTCACTCCCATATACATAACTTTGGGATTCACTGACTATGTTGGAAATCTGATTCAGATATGACTCTTACCAGTCAAGATGTAGCTGGACTCATCACTAAGCCCTACTTGTTATACTGGAAAACAACAGGAAACAGGTACAGGAAATGACATCATATGCACTAGGAAAACATTATCCTATACAAGAACACTACAACTTAGAGACAGAACTATTAAAAAAATACTATTCTTAGTATGGTTGTTGCACCTATGTCTGTATAAGCAGCATGATAACAGTTTGTCTTTAGTAGACTCTAAAATTTTGTTCAATTAGGTAAAGCATGGAAGCATTCTAGGGTCTCCTTTGCATAGGAAAGAGTTGAGAACCTGATGGGTCATTCTCTGATTGTAAAATATCCAGACGTCAACCTTTCTATGGTGTTTGTATCCCATTACTCTTCATGCAATACATGCATGTCAGTGCCAAATGCTTAATTACCCACTTGCCTGCTTAGCCTATTGATGATATTGCTGATGTACTTAAAGTGGTTGTAAACCCCTTTTCTACCACTTTTACCTACAGGTAAGCCTATAATAAGGCTTACCTGTAAGTACCATGAATATCTCCTAAACTTGCACTGTTTAGGAGATATTCACTATATCCGCTTGTGCCGTTTCTTCAGTAGCTATGCCGTGACCATGCGTGGGAGTGATGTTATCGTGGCTCCGGCCAATCACAGCACTGGAGCCGAGAACCCGGAAGTAAGTCCGATGGAAGATGTCCGCACTGTACTCGGAGAGACGACGCCGATCCAGGGCATCGTTCTAAGGTTAGTATTTTATAGTGAGCTACTATACTATGCGATGCATAGTAGCTCATTATGCCTTTGTCTTGCAGGGTTTGTCTTTTTTTTTTTGAGGTTTACAACCTCTTTAAAACAGTAGCCACTTACCTACTGGGTATTTTTTACCCCCTTCCTGGGCAATTTTCAGCTTTCAGCGCTATTGTATTTTGAATGACAATTGTGCAGTCATGCAACACTGTACCCACATTAAATTTTTATCATTTTTTTTCACACAAAAAAGCGGCACTGATGGGCACAGATAGGAGGCACTGATGGGTGGCATTGGTAGGCAGCTCTGATAGGTGACACTGATGAGGAGGCACTGATGGGCACTAATTGGCTGGCAGCACTAATAGACACTGATTGGCAGCACTGGTGGACACAATTTGCAGCACAGGTGGGCAAAGCTTGGCAGCACTGATGGGCACTGGTGGGACTACAATGATTATCAGGACACTGATGATCAGTGCCCTGATTATCAGTTAAGATGTCCCTTTTAGAGAAGCAAGTTATCGCCCTCTTCTCCCATCCTCATGCTGTCTGCATTGGACATAGCTGATCACCTGGTAAAGAGCCGCTAATTGCCTCTTTACCTCAATCTGTAGTCAGCAGTGTCTGGAGGACACTATGATCACAGAGCGCGCTGACCACGCCCAGCAGTGGGTGCACGGCGGGCACAATCATGGGAAGCTGTCATATGAAGGCGTCCTAGAACTAGACGACCGCACTGTAGCCATCTTTCGGCTAAAGTGCGGTCAGCAAATGGTTAAACCCAAAAGCAAGCATTTATTATATTACAGCTTACTAATTCTTAGATGTGATGGCTGCATTAGCTTTCATTTATTTGCACCTGGTAATCCAGCCTGCAAAACAATAATCTATCTTCAGATCTAGCAGCAGTAAGGGGGTTGAGAAAATTTTTTATTACTGACAGGGGTGCTTGCAAAAATCAACTTGTATTTATTTCTGTAAAACCTGTATCCCAAAAGAAAAAAAAAAAGGTTTACTGTAACTGCTTATAAAGTGTTAGCTGGAGTTCAGCTTCAATTTGTTAAAGTATCTAAATCTGCTAGTGCGTCTAACATTCCACTCCCCCCAGATTAAGTCAGATTGGAGGCACTCTAATACATGAGGTGTGTTACTGGTCAGATCACCAGGTGAAAACAGAGGGAAAAAAGCCTAAAAAAAGAAAATGAATGCAGCCACCACATCTAATGACTGGTAAGCTGCAATATATATCATGTTTGGTTTTAATACAGCCCTAAAGAATCAGTTCATAGAAAAGTCATAACTTTTCATGTATGCTAAGATACTAAATCACATGTAGGTTTTATATGCCTTGAAGACTCCTGGAAGAGTT
The DNA here is from genome assembly GCA_037952835.1 of Lithobates septentrionalis. Lineage (NCBI taxonomy): Eukaryota > Metazoa > Chordata > Amphibia > Anura > Ranidae > Lithobates > Lithobates septentrionalis. The sequence continues at coordinate 12,443,265 of JBBDGP010000082.1, forward strand.
TAAATAATAGGAGCAGCAATGTGCACAGGAGTGTAAACCTTTGGAAGATTACATGCTGTGTTTTCAAAGAGAAGTGCAGGAATAATAAAAAAAAGCATTTATACTCAACTAGATACTGTATTTATTGGCGTATAACACGCACTTTTTCACCCTGAAAAACGGGTGCAAATAGCGTATGCATGTTATACGCCGATACTTAAATTTTAGCTGCCCCGGAGGGGACAGGGAGGGGGGCGGGACGAGCACCGTCAGATTACATACAGTGAGAATCTCCTGTTAATTGGCGGCCTCTGTAATAGGAAGTCCCGTCTCCTGGGCTGCCATTGGACCACTATTCTGTCTATCATAGGAGATTCTCATTGTATGTAATCTGTTGGCGCTCGTCCTACCCCCATCCCTGTCCCCTCTAGGCTACAAATGGGCATCGATCAGGCTGCACCGATGGCAATGGTGAGGCTGCTGCATTGAAGGCAATGGTGAGGCTGCTGCATTGAATTCAATGGTGAGGCTGCTGCATTGAAGGCAATGGTGAGGCTGCTGCATTGATGGCAATGGTCAGGCTACTACATTGATGGCAATGGTGAGGCTGCAGATGGGCACTGACCCTTATTTTGCTTCAAAGTTCCTTATTTAATATTTAAATTTTTAAAATTTTTTCCTGAAACTTCCCTCTTAAAATGAATATGCATGTTATACGACTGTGCGTGTTAAACGCCGATAAATACAGTACTAAATGGCTGATGGTTAAATTGGATTGATGAGGCAGCTGTTCCCCGTCAGCTCTACACCAAGAAATGAGCGATTGAAGACTGCTGATTGCTCAGTTCTTGGGTCTGCACTGAGCACAGAGTGGTGACTGTCAGAGGGAGCGGCGGACTGTGGAGGCGGCTGGAGCGGCTGGCTCCAGCTCTCAGCAGTGCTCTGAGAGGCTGATCAAGCTGCCAGTCCGGCATCCTGGTGGATCACAACATTTTTGTGATGTGTGATGGCTCTGTGACATCAGCCAACATCAGGCTCTAACTCGCTGTTGGTTGCATCTGGACCACAGGAGTCCAGAACTACGTGCATTCCTGTGACCCACAGGAAAAATATGGCCAAAAGACCTTTAGCTACACATACTTCTCCTTTAAGCCCTAATTTGCTTATGTTTAACATCTAACCTAACTGTAGCAGCAGCATAGTCCTTTTTAAATTGGTGTTTCCATATGTAGATGTAGCACCCTAGTGTTTAGGCAGGGTTGCTAATCAATTTTGTTTGCTAGGTAGTAATTGTCCTGGCTAATTGTTAGGAGATCCACTGATTTCCCCCTAATTGGAATTGCTGGACTTTTCTCTTCTGTCATTAGGTGGCATTGTAGCTAGTGACATTAGATAGACAAGGACATAGCAAGGACAGATTATGATTGGATGAGGTGTCTTAGCCAGTGGGCAAGGGTTTCTTTAAGTCCCTTGGCCTGCTGGGAGAGCCTATTTATTGAATGATCGGGCTTCTGTGCCACCTGGATGGCTGTCTGGGTGGACGTGTATTATGTCGCCGCTAGGTCAAAAGCCTGAGGCCTATCCTGGGGACACCCGGCTCCTAGGCTGCCTGAGGTCTATCTAGGAGCAGGAGAAGCAGCGTAGGGTTGGGACTGCAGGATTTGAGTCCAACCAAGTTATGAAGGTTCAGCCGGACGGGGAACCAGTTGTGGTTAGAGGTAGAGGGGAAGCTGTTGACAATAAGGGACCATCCACCTTGTTACCGGAGGTAAATTGGGTATCTGGCGCTCCAGGAGGCAATGCCCTTAGTTTGTAATAAAGTTGTCATGTACCTTACAGCAGAGTCTGAATGTTGAGGGAGGCCTCTCGCACGGTCCTGGTCCTGACACCCCTAGTAGTGAGGACAGGGAGTGCCGGGGCACAGAAGGGTGCAGGTGCCTGCGGCTGGAGAACTGGAACTCGGAGATTCGGGATCCTCCGGAGACTAGATGGAAGATAGGTCACCAGAACTGTTAGTAGAAGCCGGGCAGGCGTGGGTTCAGGGACAACTGCAACGTCAGGTCAGGCAAAGGTTGGCAACGGGCTGGCAGCGAGGTATCCAAAACAGAAGACAGTTCGTGGTCAAGGTCAAGCAGAGGTCGGCAACGGGCAGGCAGCGAGGTACAAAGTCAGGAGGCAGAGCCGTAGTAGATAGTCCAAGCCAGAGTCGGTATAATCAGCAAGGTAGGTAGCAGACAAGGGAGATCCGAGAGAGTAGTCAGGAAGCCGGGTAATCAGGAGCAAAGTAACAGGTCACACAGATATCAGGAAATCAGGAACTAGCTGAAGACGATCCAGCACTAGTGTCAGGCAAGGACCTTGTTTATATATGGCGCCGAGCGCCGGGATTGGTGGACGTGAACGTGCGTGCGTGAAAACGTACACCCGCTCGTATGGCTGTGCGGGTGCGTGCACACGTTCGTACGGATGCGCGGTTGTGCACGTTCGATCCGGAACTCGCTCGTATCTGTCGGGGACACCGCGCATGGCCGTTAGACGCTGCTGCATGGAGACGGAAGCTAGTGCTGTGAGCTCTCTGACATTGCCCCCTCCTTAAGGGCAGCCTCTGGATGCCTCTAGACACCGAACCCTCTGAGCAAGAGCGGTGAAAGGCCCGTATGAGTCTTTGAGCATGGAGATTTGTTTCGGGTTCCCAGGAATTCTCTTCTGGGCCAAAGCCTCTCCATTTGATTAAATACTGATTTTGCCCTTGCCGTTTCCTATGGTCCAAAATGGCTTCAACTTCGAATTCTTCTTCCCCATTCACAATTATAGCTTCAGGGGGTCCTACCTCCCGATCTGGAAAGGAATTTGGTACATCAACCTTGAGTAGTGAAACATGGAAAACAGGGTGGATCCTGAATGAATTGGGAAGTTCGAGTTCGTAGGTGACTGAATTAATCTTCTTCTTGACTGGGAAGGGCCCTAAGTATCTAGGTCCCAGTTTTTTAGAAGGGCATGCCAATTTCAGGTTCTTAGTAGCCAGCCACACACGATCACCAACCTTTAGCTCCAACTCTCCCCTTTTTTTCTTGTCGAAGAATCTTTTATTATCTTCCTGTGCCTTAGAGATAGTTTCTTTAAGCAACTTATTGTTTGCAGCGAAGAAATTGAGTCTGTCCTGGACAGCAGGTACAGGAGAGTCTGGTACGAGTACTGGCAAAAAGGAAGGGTGAAACCCGTAGTTGGAGAAGAATGGTGACTGGTTTGTGGTAGAATGCGTAGCATTGTTGAATGCAAATTCCGCCAAGGGTAGCAATGAGGCCCAATCTTCCTGAGAAAAAGAAGAAAAACAGCGTAGGTACTGTTCCAACGTTTGGTTGGTGCGTTCAGTCTGCCCGTTGGTCTGGGGGTGATATGCTGAAGAAAAGCTCAGTTTGATGCCTAGTGCCTCACACAATGACTTCCAAAATTTAGATGTGAATTGTACTCCACGATCAGAAACAATGTCACTGGGAATTCCGTGGAGTCTAACAATCTCTTTAATAAAAATTCTGTCAGTCTCGGTTGCCGACGGAGTCCCTTTCATAGGGATAAAATGTGCCATCCTGGAAAAACGGTCAACTACCACAAAGACTGATGAAAATCGATCAGAAGGAGGAAGCTCGACAATGAAGTCCATTGCAATTTTATCCCAAGGTCTTTCGGGGATGGGCAGTGGTCTCAGTAGTCCCCATGCTTTGTTCTTGTTACTTTTATTCCTAAGGCAGGTCAAGCAAGAGTTTACATAAATCCTACAGTCCTTTGCAAGGTTGGGCCACCAAAAATGCCTTTGAATTAAGTCCATGGTCTTGTGACCCCCAAAATGGCCAGCTAAGGGATGATCATGACAGACCTGTAGAATGGTGGTACGTAGACCTTGGGGAACAAAAATCTTACTCCCTTGCCAGAAGAGCCCATCTTTTTCTTGGAGGTTAGTTCCTGGGGGTATCGTTGTCCCCAAAGATGCCTGACGGATCTGTGATATCACACTGGATTGGGTTAGTAAGAAATTTCCAGCTTGCAGGATCGTATCTGGCGGTGAAGAATCCACAGTCTCCGTGAACATGCGGGATAGCGCATCGGGTTTGATGTTTTTAGATCCTGGCCGATAGGTAAGATGGAAATTGAAACGGGAAAAGAAGAGGGCCCATCTTGCCTGTCTGGGTCTGAGGCGTTTGGCAGTCCTGAGATACTCGAGATTTTTATGATCTGTGAAGATCAAGATGGGATGTGCTGCTCCCTCTAGGAGATACCGCCATTCTTCCAAGGCTGCTTTTATCGCCAAGAGCTCTCGGTCCCCAACGTCATAATTTCTCTTGGAGGCACCTAATTTCTTGGAGAAGAAAGCCACAGGGTGCATTAAAGATTTTGGCCCTTGGCGCTGGGACAGGATGGCCCCCACAGCGTTCTCTGACTCATCCACTTCCAGGGTATAAGGTAGGGCAGGATCAGGGTGTTTCAACACCGGAGCAGAGGTAAATAGCTCCTTTAATTTGTCGAACGCAGCTTGGGCTGCTGCGGTCCATTGAAAATGGCTTTGCTTCCTTGTAAGATATGTGATGGGTGCTATAATACTGGAGAAATTTTTAATAAATTTTCTGTAAAAGTTAGAGAATCCAATAAAACGTTGCACTCCTTTCTTATCGGTTGGGGGTGGCCAGGACATGATGGCTAAGACCCTCTGAGGATCCATTGCTACACCCCCAGTTGATATTACCAAGCCGAGAAAGTGAATGGTCTGGCATTCAAACTCACATTTCTCGGCTTTGGCAAAGAGTCCGTTTTGTCTCAATCTCAGAAGAACTTGCCTCACATGGTCACGGTGTGTTTCTAAGGAGTTTGAGAATATCAGGATATCATCCAAGTAGACAATTACGAATGAGTCCAGAAAATCTCTAAAAATGTTGTTCACAAAATGTTGGAAGGTAGCTGGTGCATTGCAGAGTCCGAATGGCATAACTAGATACTCAAAGTGGCCGAAGCGTGTCCGGAAAGCTGTCTTCCACTCATCCCCCTCACGGATTCGAATCAAATTATAGGCACCTCGCAAATCCAATTTTGTGAATATCCGGGCCGAGCGAAGTCTCAGAAACAGTTCTGGGATCAAGGGAAGAGGATAGCGATTCTTAATTGTTATTTTATTTAAGTCTCTGTAGTCCACACATGGGCGCAGGGAATGATCTTTCTTCTCTACGAAAAATATTCCAGCACCAGCTGGAGAAGAGGAATGTCTGATGAAACCTTTTTTGAGGTTTTCGTTAATGTACTCCTTAAGGACCAGGAGTTCGGGTTCCGACAGGGGAAAGATTCTTCCAAACGGGATTTCTGCCCCTGATAACAGTTCAATTGGGCAGTCATAAACCCGGTGGGGAGGAAGAGTATCTGCTTTCTGCTTATCAAACACATCCAGGAAACTATGGTAGACAGATGGAACCAGTTCTTGGGATTCTGACGTAGATTTTAAACAGCCGAGGACTGGGGTTACATGGTGGAGGACCTTGAGGCAGTTCTGGAGGCAATAGCTGGACTGGAACACTACTTCACATTTTACCTGTCAGGGAATCAACACTCTTTGAAGTTACTGGCTGGTTTCCCACCTATAAACACCTTCTATAAAAGCTTTGGATGGAAAATTAAAATTCAACAGATCCACGAACATCGCTGAGTAAGTTATACATACCGAGAGGGTCTTGCACCACCTGGTGGTTGAATTAAGGAGACGGCAAAGATTTAAAGATCATTATTCAAAGGCCTGTGATTACTGATATTGTGGTGAGTGCAATCTCACGGGGGGTGACCCCCTCACGCGGTGATCGCTATTGGTGAAAGGATCTCTACGTTTACCTTCACATCCACAGACTGCATCTTTAATTTTGAACTTTCCTGTCTCTTCAAACATTTGTTCTATATATAGTGTTTTATAACATCGGACACTTAGCGCTGCCTCAATAAGTATAACAAATCAAGGACTTGATACGCACATTTTATGATTTTTAGACTTATTGTTTATTACATGTTCAAATTTTAAGGCAGCTGCTTGGGTCTGCTACATCTGATTGCGGAGTGATTCTGAGGCGCGGATTGATGTGAGGCAGAGGCGAGTTTTTTCATTGTCCACACATTTCACAGTTTGGAACACTACTTCGCCCGTAACCCAGTTGATTTGGGGATTATGGGCTTGTAGCCACGGCATTCCCAGAATAATTGGAAACAATGGGGATGAGATGACGTCCAGGCACAATAGTTCCTGATGGTTGGGTAATATGCTGGCGGGCAGTGGTTGGGTTTCGTGAGTAATAGGCCTGGATTTAATATTTGACCCATCTGCTAGTCGTATGGAAAGTTGCTGTTGCTTGGGTGTTAATGGAATGTCATGTTGTAGGGCAAAGGCACGATCTATGAAGCAGCTGCAGGCGCCAGAGTCAATTATGGCCCGGACCCGGAGTGTTCCTTCTGGAAGCTGCAAGGAAACAGGGACAGCAATGTGAGCAGATCTTGTTACAGTTAGTGTTCTAGGTTCATGAGGCAGATAGTTAAACTTACGAGTTTTATTTGGGCACATATTTGCGTAGTGGTCAGCTTCCCCACAATAGAGGCAGAGGTTGTTCTGACGTCGACGCTGTTTCTCTTCGGGTGGCAGTGGTGAGCGGAGCAGCCTTATCTGCATTGGCTCCGGAGCTTCGGAGGTGGCAGCAGGTACATGGGAGGTGGACATAGGAGGGTTGCTAGGAACTTTGGGCAACATCCAGGTGGGTCGCATCTGACTGGTTCTTTCAGATCTCCGTTCTCTTAGACGACGGTCTATCTGGATGGACAATTGGATCAGGTCCTCCAAAGAGTCTGGAAGTCCAACTCGGGCCAACTCATCCTTCAGTGCCTCAGAGAGTCCCATGCGGAACTGATAGCGGAGGGCGGCGGCGTTCCACTGAGTATCGGAGCTCCATCGCCTAAAGTCAGTTACGTAATCTTCCACTGGCCTACGTCCCTGCTGGAGAGCATGAAGACTGGCCTCTGCAGTGGTAGCTCGTTGAGGGTCGTCATACAATTTGGCCATTTCATTCAGGAAAGAGTCCATAGTGTCTAATAGTGGACTGGCTTGCTCCAATAAGCGGTGAGCCCAGGTTTGAGGTTCCCCCTGGAGTAGTGAGATGACAAACCCCACCTTGGTGCTCTCCAAAGAGAAGGTACGGGGCTGTAGCAGGAAGTATAGCTGGCAGGCATTTTTAAAGGCATGGAACTTGCTACGATCTCCGAAAAACCTCTCTGGAGTGGGGACTCGAGGCTCTAGGGGTGGCACCATTATTGCAGGTGCTGCTGCTGAGGCCACTGGACCGGGAGACCGAGCTGCTGTAGCTGCCTGGTGAGTTGTGGGATTTGGAGACAATGACTCCACTCTTTGCTCAAGTTGCCGGTAGCCATCTTGTAGGCCCTGGACTGCCTGGGTAAGGGCCGAAATCTGTTGGCACAGAGTGTCTAGAGGTGAGGTCCCCCTTTCAGACTCCATCTTGGCTGGATCGTACTGTCACGTACCTTACAGCAGAGTCTGAATGTTGAGGGAGGCCTCTCGCACGGTCCTGGTCCTGACACCCCTGGTAGTGAGGACAGGGAGTGCCGGGGCACAGAAGGGTGCAGGTGCCTGCGGCTGGAGAACTGGAACTCGGAGATTTGGGATCCTCCGGAGACTAGATGGAAGATAGGTCACCAGAACTGTTAATAGAAGCCGGGCAGGCGTGGGTTCAGGGACAACTGCAATGTCAGGTCAGGCAAAGGTTGGCAACGGGCTGGCAGCGAGATATCCAAAACAGAAGACAGTTCGTGGTCAAGGTCAGGCAGAGGTCGGCAACGGGCAGGCAGCGAGATACAAAGTCAGGAGGCAGAGCCGTAGTAGATAGTCCAAGCCAGAGTCGGTATAATCAGCAAGGTAGGTAGCAGACAAGGGAGATCCGAGAGAGTAGTCAGGAAGCCGGGTAATCAGGAGCAAAGTAACAGGTCACACAGATATCAGGAAATCAGGAACTAGCTGAAGACGATCCAGCACTAGTGTCAGGCAAGGACCTTGTTTATATATGGCGCCGAGCGCCGGGATTGGTGGACGTGAATGTGCGTGCGTGAGAACGTACACCCGCTCGTATGGCTGTGTGGGTGCGTGCACACATTCGTACGGATGCGCGGTTGTGCACGTTCGATCCGGAACTCGCTCGTATCTGTCGGGGACACCGCGCATGGCCGTTAGACGCTGCTGCATGGAGACGGAAGCTAGTGCTGTGAGTTCTCTGACAAATGTACATTTGATTAATCAGTCTTTAGGTTAAAACAAAGTTGAACGACGGTAAGGGGGTCATTTAAAAAGAGGCAGTCATCCTCAGAGTGTGTCCAGCAACTCTGCAAAACATATAAAAGAAACAAGGGGGGGGCCTCTAAGTGTAGTATTAAAACAATATTATTTATTGCACAATATTAAAAACACTTACAAGATATAAGTGGGAGTAATGCTCGTCATAAGTATGTAGTCCTGGCAGTTCTACAGCGTCCCACAGGCTCCTGGGAAAAGTTCTGGTGTGATGTTGTGCTGAATAGCTGTAGAACCTCTCCCAGCTACCCGGATCGTGCGAGGAGCCTGTGGGATGCAGTACAAGTGCCAGGACTACATACTTATGATGAGCATCACTCCCACTTATATCTTGTAAGTGTTTTTAATTTTGTATTTTGTGATTTTGTTTTGCAATAAATAATATTGTTTTAATACTACACTTAGAGGCGCCTTCCCCCCCTTTGTTTCTTTTACCTTGTTACCGGAGACTACTGTGAGTAAGCTGAAGCAAGTATCTGAGCAGTCTTCTCACCCGCTGGGGACGATGAAGAAGTGGGAAAGCATCAGCAAGTGCCAAACCATGGACCCAGCAGGATAGCGGGTTGATGCTTGAGGAGTATACAGCGGGATAGCTGTGAAAGAGCTCAGGGGATCCAGTGATGACTGGGATCTGGAAGTCTAGTGAGAGACTGGGAGCTCAGTGAGTGAAGATCTACAGTGGGACACTGTGAGATAAGTAAAGCACTGTTCTGTGTTACCAAGAGTTTTGTACAACTACCGTTAGTGACTGTTGCCATAGGAGACAGCGGTCCTACCTATACAGAAGTATTATGCGGCTGGAGGCCTTCCACTGTATAGCTGTATAGTCTTGGAGTCTGCCAATTATCATTGCATCTACTCAAGGGTGTCCTGGCCCTAACCCTTTCTCCCCCAGTTCTGTTAAGAGACAATAAATCTCTTGTTCGCATCCAAAAGTGACTGGCGCCCATCATTTCTTCTTGTATCACACCCACCATGCCTGGTAACCCACTCAACAAGGAAGGATGTCAGCTCTCCCTAACCCTGGAGCTTACCATTAGGCTTCTGGGGCCCCGGGACCTTGCTACATTTGGTGCCCAACGTGGGGCAAAGGTGTTATTCCAGCAGCGGTCACCCCTAGCAACTTGCTAAAGCTACATTGAGATTTCATTTGGCTCCGTGGGAAGGTGACAAGTAGGGATGAGATTCGTGTTCGAGTCGAACCCATGTTCGTCTCGAACATCGTCTGTTCGCCCGTTCGCCGAATTGCGAACGATATGGGCCGTTCGCACCAAATTCGTGTGGCGTGTCACGGCCCATAATTCAATGCGGCATCGCAGTGCATTGCTAGCTGATGATTGGCCAAGCATGCACTATGACCCGCATGCTTGGCCAATCACAGCGCCGTCAGTAGAGAGAGCTCTAATTGGCCAAAGCCAGGGTGGCTTTGGCGAATTATGGCTCAGGGGGTTTAGAACACGCCCCACACTATATAAGGCCGCCTGCACGGCGGCCCTGTGTAGTGTGTGTTCCGGCGTTGAAAGAGAGATAGATAGATAGAGAGACAGTGTCATTTAATTTGAGTTAGATAGATTAGGCAGGACAATCAGTGAGTTAGCTGCACTTACAGTGTATTGTGTATATATATATGCATCCCAGGTGTTGCATATATATATATATATATATACACTGTATTCAGTTTAGCTAGATACGTTCCTGTTATCTTCTTACTGACAGGCAGGCTTGTCTTGTTACAGTATTTACAGCTACCTGAAGAAAATTGCTGGTGTTCTTTTGATCCTATTAGTACCACAGTCAGGCAGCTAGACTATTTACAGTTAGTGCAGTGCGTCCTCCTCACAGTGTTCAGCTAAAGCTACAAGTTAGTGCAGTGCGTCCTGCTCGCAGTATTCAGCTAAAACTACAAGTTAGTGTGGTGCGTCCTGCTCACAGTGTTCAGCTAAAAGTACAAGTTAGTGCTGTGCATCCAGCTCACAGTGTTCAGCTAAAACTACAAGTTAGTGTGGTGCGTCCTCCTCACAGTGTTCAGCTAAACCTACAAGTTAGTGTAGTGAGACCTCTGCACAGTGTTCATCTAAAGCTACAAGTTAGTGCGGTGCGTCCTGCTCACAGTGTTCAGCTAAAACTACAAGTTAGTGCTGTGCATCCTGCTCACAGTGTTCAGCTAAAACTACATGTTAGTGTGGTGCGTCCTCCTCACAGTGTTCAGCTAAACCTACAAGTTAGTGTAGTGAGACCTCTGCACAGTGTTCATCTAAAGCTACAAGTTAGTGCAGTGCGTCCTGCTCACAGTGTTCAGCTAAAACTACAAGTTAGTGGGGTGCGTCCTGCTCACAGTGTTCAGCTAAAACTACAAGTTAGTGCGGTGCGTCCTGCTCACAGTGTTCAACTAAAACTACAAGTTAGTGGGGTGCGTCCTGCTCACAGTGTTCAACTAAAACTACAAGTTAGTGTGGTGCATCCACCTCACAGTGTTCAGCTAAACCTACAAGTTAGTGTAGTGAGACCTCTGCACAGTGTTGATCTAAAGCTACAAGTTAGTGCAGTGTGTCCTGCTTACAGTGTTCAGCTAAAACTACAAGTTAGTGGGGTGCATCCTGCTCACAGTGTTCAGCTAAAACTACAAGTTAGTGCGGTGCGTCCTGCTCACAGTGTTCAGCTAAAACTACAAGTTAGTGCGGTGCGTCCTGCTCACAGTGTTCAGCTAAAACTACAAGTTAGTGGGGTGCGTCCTGCTCACAGTGTTCAGCTAAAACTACAAGTTAGTGCGGTGCGTCCTGCTCACAGGGTTCAGCTAAAACTACAAGTTAGTGCGGTGCATCCTGCTCACAGTGTTCAGCTAAATCTAAAAGTTAGTGTAGTGAGACCTCTGCACAGTGTTCATCTAAAGCTACAAGTTAGTGCAGTGCGTCCTACTCACAGTGTTCAGCTAAAACTACAATTTAGTGCGGTGCGTCCTGCTCACAGTGTTCAGCTAAAACTACAAGTTAGTGGGGTGCGTCCTGCTCACAGTGTTCAGCTAAAACTACAAGTTAGTGCTGTGCGTCCTGCTCACAGTGTTCAGCTAAAACTACAAGTTAGTGTGCTGTGTCCACCTCACAGTGTTCAGCTAAACCTACAAGTTAGTGTAGTGAGACCTCTGCACAGTGTTCATCTAAAGCTACAAGTTAGTGCAGTGCGTCATGCTCACAGTGTTCAGCTAAAACTACAAGTTAGTGTGGTGCGTCCTCCTCACAGTGTTCAGCTCAACCTACAAGTTATTTTTTTGCGAGCTCTGCACAGTGTTCAGCTAAAGCTACCTGTAGAAGGTTGGTGGTGTTTTCCTGATCCTATCACTACCGCAGGCAGCTAAAAAAGCTACAAGTTAGTTTTTTGCGAGCTCTGCACAGTGTTCAGCTAAAGCTACAAGTTAGTGCAGTGCGTCCTGCTCACAGTGTTCAGCTAAAGCTACAAGTTAGTGCAGTGCGTCCTGCTCACAGTGTTCAGCTAAAACTACAAGTTAGTGGGGTGCGTCCTGCTCACAGTGTTCAGCTAAAACTACAAGTTAGTGTGGTGCGTCCTGCTCACAGTGTTCAGCTAAAACTACAAGTTAGTGTGGTGCGTCCACCTCACAGTGTTCAGCTAAACCTACAAGTTAGTGTAGTGAGACCTCTGCACAGTGTTCATCTAAAGCTACAAGTTAGTGTGGTGCGTCCTCCTCACAGTGTTCAGCTAAACCTACAAGTTATTTTTTTGCGAGCTCTGCACAGTGTTCAGCTAAAGCTACCTGTAGAAGGTTGGTGGTGTTTTCCTGATCCTATCACTACCGCAGGCTGCTAAAAAAGCTACAAGTTAGTTTTTTGCGAGCTCTGCACAGTGTTCAGCTAAAGCTACAAGTTAGTGCAGTGCGTCCTGCTCACAGTGTTCAGCTAAAACTACAAGTTAGTGGGGTGCGTCCTGCTCACAGTGTTCAGCTAAAATTACAAGTTAGTGCGGTGCGTCCTGCTCACAGTGTTCAGCTAAGACTACAAGTTAGTGCGGTGCGTTCTGCTCACAGTGTTCAGCTAAAACTACAAGTTAGTGGGGTGCGTCCTGCTCACAGTGTTCAGCTAAAACTACAAGTTAGTGTGGTGCGTCCACCTCACAGTGTTCAGCTAAACCTACAGGTTAGTGTAGTGAGACCTTTGCACAGTGTTCATCCAAAACTACAAGTTAGTGCAGTGCGTCCTGCTCACAGTGTTCATCTAAAACTGCAAGTTAGTGCGGTGCGTCCTGCTCACAGTGTTCAGCTAAAACTACAAGTTAGTGGGGTGTGTCCTGCTCACAGTGTTCAGCTAAAACTACAAGTTAGTGCGGTGCGTCCTGCTCACAGTGTTCAGCTAAAACTACAAGTTAGTGCTGTGCGTCCTGCTCACAGTGTTCAGCTAAAACTACAAGTTAGTGTGGTGCGTCCACCCCACAGTGTTCAGCTAAACCTACAAGTTAGTGTAGTGAGACCTCTGCACAGTGTTCATCTAAAGATACAAGTTAGTGCAGTGCATCCTGCTCACAGTGTTCAGCTAAAACTACAAGTTAGTGGGGTGCGTCCTGCTCACAGTGTTCAGCTAAAACTACAAGTTAGTGCGGTGCGTCCTGCTCACAGTGTTCAGCTAAAACTACAAGTTAGTGCGGTGCATCCTGCTCACAGTGTTCAGCTAAAACTGCAAGTTAGTGGGGTGCGTCCCGCTCACAGTGTTCAGCTAAAACTACAAGTTAGTGCGGTGCATCCTGCTCACAGTGTTCAGCTAAAACTACAAGTTAGTGTGGTGCGTCCACCTCACAGTGTTCAGCTAAACATACAAGTTAGTGTAGTGAGACCTCTGCACAGTGTTCATCTAAAGCTACAAGTTAGTGCAGTGCGTCCTGCTCACAGTGTTCAGCTAAAACTACAAGTTAGTGGGGTGCGTCCTGCTCACAGTGTTCAGCTAAAACTACAAGTTCGTGTGGTGCGTCCTACTCACAGTGTTCAGCTAAAACTACAAGTTAGTGCGGTGCGTCCTGCTCACAGTGTTCAACTAAAACTACAAGTTAGTGGGGTGCGTCCTGCTCACAGTGTTCAGCTAAAACTACAAGTTAGTGTGGTGCATCCACCTCACAGTGTTCAGCTAAACCTTCAAGTTAGTGTAGTGAGACCTCTGCACAGTGTTCATCTAAAGCTACAAGTTAGTGCAGTGTGTCCTGCTTACAGTGTTCAGCTAAAACTACAAGTTAGTGGGGTGCATCCTGCTCACAGTGTTCAGCTAAAACTACAAGTTAGTGCGGTGCGTCCTGCTCACAGTGTTCAGCTAAAACTACAAGTTAGTGCTGTGCGTCCTGCTCACAGTGTTCAGCTAAAACTACAAGTTAGTGTGCTGTGTCCACCTCACAGTGTTCAGCTAAACCTACAAGTTAGTGTAGTGAGACCTCTGCACAGTGTTCATCTAAAGCTACAAGTTAGTGCAGTGCGTCCTGCTCACAGTGTTCAGCTAAAACTACAAGTTAGTGGGGTGCATCCTGCTCACAGTGTTCAGCTAAAACTACAAGTTAGTGCGGTGCGTCCTGCTCACAGTGTTCAGCTAAAACTACAAGTTAGTGCGGTGCGTCCTGCTCACAGTGTTCAGCTAAAACTACAAGTTAGTGGGGTGCGTCCTGCTCACAGTGTTCAGCTAAAACTACAAGTTAGTGCGGTGCGTCCTGCTCACAGTGTTCAGCTAAAACTACAAGTTAGTGCGGTGCATCCTGCTCACAGTGTTCAGCTAAATCTACAAGTTAGTGTAGTGAGACCTCTGCACAGTGTTCATCTAAAGCTACAAGTTAGTGCGGTGCGTCCTGCTCACAGTGTTCAGCTAAAACTACAATTTAGTGCGGTGCGTCCTGCTCACAGTGTTCAGCTAAAACAACAAGTTAGTGGGGTGCGTCCTGCTCACAGTGTTCAGCTAAAACTACAAGTTAGTGCTGTGCGTCCTGCTCACAGTGTTCAGCTAAAACTACAAGTTAGTGTGGTGCGTCCACCTCACAGTGTTCAGCTAAACCTACAAGTTAGTGTAGTGAGACCTCTGGACAGTGTTCATCTAAAGCTACAAGTTAGTGAAGTGCGTCCTGCTCACAGTGTTCAGCTAAAACTACAAGTTAGTGTGGTGCGTCCTCCTCACAGTGTTCAGCTAAACCTACAAGTTATTTTTTTGCGAGCTCTGCACAGTGTTCAGCTAAAGCTACCTGTAGAAGGTTGGTGGTGTTTTCCTGATCCTATCACTACCGCAGGCAGCTAAAAAAGCTACAAGTTAGTTTTTTGCGAGCTCTGCACAGTGTTCAGCTAAAGCTACCTGTAGAAGGTTGGTGGTGTTCTCAAACTACAGTCAGGCAGTTGATTTTGCTAGCTGCAGTATCAGTACATATATATATATATATATATATGTATATGTATATATATATATATTCCAGCTTAGTGCAGCTACAGGCCATTAGTATGTCTGGAAGGCCAAGAAGGAGAGGCAGACAGTCACAAGCCAATAAGAGAGGGCAAGCAGGCTCTGTGTCTAGTGCTGATCGTGGAGACGGTGCATCCTCATCAGCACGTGGCCGTGGGACACGCTTGGCCTTTTTTTCAGCAGCTGGCGGAAGACTTGGTTGAGTGGATGACCAAGCCGTCCTCATCCTCCTCATCCTCTCTCACCCATGCCCAGGGTACTTTGTCTGGCAAAGCAGCGGCCTCTTCCCTTGGCTCAATGTCATCAGTGACTCCTTCCCTAGCCCCACCAAGTCCTCCTGAGGAGTCCCTCGAACTGTTTGACCACAGTGTTGGGTACATGCTCCAGGAGGATGCCCAGCGTTTGGAAGGCTCTGATGATGATACTGAGCTTGATGAAGGCAGTAACATGAGCACGGACAGAGGGGGTGCCCAAGAAGGACAGCAATCTGGCAGTCATGCTCCCCCTGCTGCAGCATACTGACAGGTTTGCTCCAGTGATGAGGAGGGAGGGGATGATGAGGTCACTGACTCAACGTGGGTGCCTGATAGGAGAGAGGAGGAGGAGGAGGCGGCACATCACCAACGAGGCAGGATGCCCTCCAGGGGCCAGCCTAAGGGCAGCACATTAACTGCATCACACCCCAAAGCTCCACATGTGCAGAGCGCTGCAGTCTCTGCGCATTATTCAAAAAGTTCTTTGGTGTGGGCCTTTTTTGAGACGAGTGAATCAGATCGCACCGCTGCTATTTGCAACATATATCTCAAGCGTATCTCGCATAGCCAAAACATCTCCCGCTTGGGTACCACATGCTTGACCAGACATATGTTGACCTGCCATGCAGTTCGTTGGCAAGCGTACCTAAAAGACCCACACCAAAGAACAAAGAGGACCTCTCCTTGCTCCTCATCAGCTGAAATCTCCAACCCCACTATACCTTCAGTCCTCTCTGAGAGCTGCACTGAGAGGAATGAAGGTGTAGAATTAGGTGTGTCACAGCCAAGTACTTGTGGGCAATCTGCTTTTGGTACACCAACGTCAGATTGTACCAGGCAAATTTCCCTGCCCCAGCTGCTGCACCGCCGAAAGAAGTTTGCTCCCAGCCATCCACATGCCAAGCGGTTGAATGCTAGCTTGGCAAAATTGCTAGCACTTCAACTGCTGCTTTTTCGGTTGGTAGACTCTGCCCCCTTCCGTGAGTTTGTGGAATGTGCGGTTCCTCAGTGGCAGGTACCCAAACGCCACTTTTTCTCATGGAAGGCGATTCCGGCTCTCTACCAGCATGTGGAAGGCAATGTCCATGCCTAGCTGGACAGGGCGGTCAGCGGTAAGGTGCATATTACCGCTGACTCATGGTCCAGCAGGCATGGACAGGGACGTTACCTAAGTTTCACGGCGCATTGGGTGACTCTGCTGGCAGCTGGGAAGGATGCAGGACAAGGTGCAGTAGTGTTGGAGGTTGTTCCGCCACCACGCCTCCAAAATGCTAATGATTGTGACACACCTCTCTCCTCCACCCCCTTCTCTTCTTCTTCCTCCATGGCCTATTCCTTTGCTTTGTCCTCGGAACCAGCGGTGCTCCATAGCCGTTCAAGGGGCTACGCAAGTACGCAGGCCAAAAGATGCCATGCGGTGCTTGAGCTGGTGTGCTTGGGGGACAGGAGCCACACTGGGGCAGAGGTTCTGTCAGCTCTGCAGGGGCAGGTTCAGAGGTGGTTGACGCCACGCCAACTTAAGGCAGGAATGGTGGTTTGCGACAATGGCACCAGCCTCCTCTCTGCCCTCCGACAGGGACAAATGACCCATGTGCCCTGTTTGTCTCACGTCCTTAACTTGGTGGTGCAGCGGTTCTTGGGCAGGTACCCGGGCTTACAGGATGTCCTGAGGCAGGCCAGGAAAGTCTGTGTGCATTTCCGCCGGTCATATAGTGCCAGTGCTCGGCTGGCGGACCTCCAAAAGGAGTTTAACCTGCCCAAGAACCGCCTAATCTGTGACATGCCCACCAGGTGGAACTCAACGATGGCCATGCTGCAGCAGCTGCACATGCAGCAGAGGGCCATCAATGAGTACCTGTGCGACTATGGCACCAGGACAGGGTCAGGGGAGCTTAGTTTTTTTTCCCACGCCAGTGGGCCATGATCAGGGATGCACGCACTGTCCTGTCACCATTTGAGGAGGCCACGAGGATGGTGAGCAGTGACAGTGCATGCATCAGTGACACTGTCCCCCTTGTCCACCTGTTGGAGCACACGCTGCGTGGAATAATGGACAGGGCACTTGAGGCAGAACAGAGGCAGGAAGAGGAGGACTTCCTTAGCTCTCAATGCTCCCTTTATCCAGACAGTGTTCCTGCGTGCCCGCCGATCACACAGGAAGAGGACGAGGAGGAGGAAGATTGTGTCAGTATGGAGGTTGAGCCTGGCACTCAGCATCAGCAGCAGTCTTTAATGGATCAGTCCCAAGAAACACATGGACTTGTACGTGGCTGGGAGGAGGTGGCTGCGGACCATGTCGTCCTTAGTGACCCAGAGGACTCCGGACCGAATGCCTCAGCAAACCTACGCTGCATGGCCTCCCTGATCCTGCAAAGCCTGCGTAAGGATCCTCGTATTCGTGGTATCAAGTAGAAGGACCAATACTGGCTGGCAACCCTCCTTGATCCACGTTACAAGGGTAAGGTTGTGGACCTTATCTTGCCATCGCAGAGGGAGCAGAGGATGAAATATCTTCGGGAGGCCTTGCAGAAAGGTCTGTGCAACGCGTTCCCAGAGACTGGGAGGTTACAAACTCCTGTTTCTGGACAACGTGTTGCTGAGGCTTCGGTCAGTCAAAGAAGGAGTGGTGGAGAAGGTGGCCGTCTGACCGATGCGTTCAGACAATTTTTTGGTCCGCAGCCCCAAGGTATGATCGGTTCCAGCAACCATCGCCAGCGTTTGTTTTACATGGTGCAGGAAAACCTAGGGGCAAGATCTGACTTGGACACCTTTCCCACCGAAAATCCTCTGGGTTACTGGGTCTTGAGGATGGATCACTGGCCAGAGCTTGCACAGTATGCAATTGAGCTACTGGCCTGTCCTGCATCCAGCGTTCTTTCGGAACGCACATTCAGTGCTGCTGGAGGCTTTGTAACATATCACAGGGTGCATCTGTCCACCGACTCGGTCGATCGACTGACCTTCATAAAAATGAATCAGTCTTGGATCACCACCAGCTACCAAGCACCTAATGCTGATGTAACCGAATCATTTTTTTTTAAATCTCAGATCCCTTCAAAGACTGCCTATGCTGATGCTGAGTGTCTATCCCTGAGTAATTATCCTCTTCCTCCTCAATGATCACGCTGATAGCTTGTAAGAACATTTTTGGTTCTGGCCGCCACCACCAGTGCCTAAGGCCCAATTTTTCAGCCCTTGTTTAACAGGGGCGTGTAATTACAATTTTTGATGCAATACTTTGCAGCAGGGCTCATTTCTGCATTACAACTAGAGTATCTGTGAGGGGTTGCAGTGTTGTGGCACCAGCACCAGTGCCTAAGGCCCAATTTTCAGCCCTTGTTTAACAGGGGCGTGTAATTACAATTTTTGATGCAATACTTTGCAGAAGGGCTCATTTCTGCGTTCCAACTAGAGTATCTGTGAAGGGTTGCAGTGTTGTGGCACCAGCACCGGTGCCTAAGGCCCAATATTTCAGCCCCTGTTTAACTGGGGCGTGTAATTACAATTTTTGATGCAATACTTTGCAGCAGGGCTCGTTTCCTGCGTTCCAACTAGAGTGTCTGTAAGGGGGTTGCAGTGTTGTGGCACCAGCACCAGTGCCTAAGGCCTAATTTGTCAGCCCCTGTTCAACAGGGGCATGTAATTACAATTCTTGATCTAATATTTCACAGCAGGGCCCATTTCTGCACCCACCAAGAGCGAGTGAGGACTTACAGTGTTGTGGCACCAGCACCACCACCACCACCAAAGGTCCAATTTTTCTGCCCTTGTTCAACAGGGGCATGTAATTACAATTCTTGATCTAATATTTCACAGCAGGGCCCTGTGAGGGCTTACAGTGTTGTGGTCACAACAACACCTAAGGCCCAAATTTCTGCTGAGTATATAGGGCAGGCCCCTACTTTCAAACATCTAACTTACAAACGACTCCTACTTGCAAACAGAAGGAGACAACAGGAAGTGAGATGAAATCTACCCCTAGGAAGGGAAATTCTCTGCTGTAAGAGTTAATATGGGAAAAAAATTTCTCCTTTCCACTGATGCTTTCCAATCCTTGTTCCACAAAAAACCCCAAATTTTCAAAAAACATTTGTCATTGGGACAAAAGTGAGGTGAAATCTTCTGAAGAGGAGGACAGACAGCAAAACAAATGTCACAGGGGTAATAACCCTTCCCTATGTTTTCCAAAAAGCTTAAAAAAGATTTTTTGGCTGGAGCTAAACACGTTAAAAATGTACCCATTCAAAATTACAAACAGATTCTACTTAACAACAAACCTACAGTCCCTGTCTTGTTTGCACCGCCTGTATACTGCTGTTCAGAGTATATAGGGCCTGGTGGCCCCACACCTTTTCTTATTTTAATTTGGGTGCGGTGTTCCCCTTAATATCCATACAAGACCCAAAGGGGCTAGTAATGGACTGGGGGGTACCCATGCCGTTTGTCTAACTGATTTTCATCCATATTGCCAGGACCCGACATTACATTAAACCCGCAAGCAGTTTTAAATGATATTTTTTCCTTTAAAAATGACATTTTGTTCAGGGACTGTTCTAAACACGGGAAACACGCGCCACTTTACAGGCATACTATAGACACACCCCAGGTACGATATTTAAAGGAATATTTCACTTTTTTTTTTACTTAAATCATTAAAATCACTGCTCCCGAAAAAATGGCCGTTTTTAAAAGTTTTTTTTGCATTGATACATGTCCCCTGGGGCAGGACCCGGGTCCCCAAACCCTTTTTAGGACAATACCATGCAAATTAGCCTTTAAAATGAGCACTTTTGTTTTCGAACGTTCGAGTCCCATAGATGTCAATGGGGTCCTAACGTTCGTGCGAATTTTCGGTCCGTTCGCAGGTTCTGGTGCGAACCGAACAGGGGGGTGTTCGGCTCATCCCTAGTGACAAGTAACATCTTTACTCCGTATAGACTGTGTTATTGTTCATTCCAACAATTTGGAGAAGAACCAACATGTCTTATTGCTTATGTGAGAGTGTCAGCCTGGTCTTTTGTCACTTTACGCCAGTGCTGCAGGGGTTAAAACAGACTCCACTTATTGGAGCTTCCGGGATCAGGAGAGCCCACTGAGGTGCCAGCAAACTTCCACTGGAGTGTGGATCCCTCCGAGGTATCTGGCCTGTTTCCAGGATGCGAGACCCAATTGGAGATACCTGGTTCACTTTTGGGAAAAGGCCCTGACCGGGTACAGGTCACAAGCTTGGCTAGCTTGCTATTTGGTAAGCTTGCATTTCACACGGTGGTCACAATTTGTTGCGGTGGTGGATTTGTCACGAAATTCATTATGATTTTATGAACACTTGGTTTATGAATTTGGACTGTTGTCACGGTGGGAGAATTCATTACACACTCTCAGATTCAAGATTCCTATCTTTACATTCACAATATATTGAAATTACTTTAATAATTTAAATATTTTGTCACTATAGTCATTTTCAGTATTTGGTCTGATTCATTGTTTTTGGTATTTTTTATATTTTACTATTTATCATTTGGGTATATGTTCATTATTTAGCACCAGTGTTGTTTATTCACTCCTTAGCCCTGCTACATTTTTTGTTTTTACTTCTTGTGTGTATCCCACTTCTAGCAGCTGCTTTTTACTTTTTTGTCATAGCGCGGTATTTCACTTTTTTACTTACTTCCAAGAGAATCTGTCACCTTGCTCAGAATAGGAAGTGGCAGATTCTCTTTACCACTTGCCACCCGCCCACCGTCAAATGACGGAGGAACAGTGCGGCTCTCATTCTGGGTGTCGACATCATACGACGGCGCCCCAGAACGGCCACTATCGTTTGCCCATGGGGACACGCATCGCAGTGATCGCGGCTGCGCCATGTTGCTAGGACATGGCGCGACCCCCAATTTCTATAAAGAGCCGCGGCAATGGCTATTTAACCATGTGATCGGCTGTCACATGTAAATACGGAAGTGCCATGAATCGTCTCTCCTCCCCTCACACTGACAGAGTGTGTGGCGAGGAGTGCCGATCAGCGGCATCTCCTCGCAGAGGAGACCTGGACAGGTAATCAGGTAACTGATCAATAGTGCCCTGATTACAGGAAAGCCCCAGCAGTGCCAGCAGTGCCACGAATCAGTGCCCATAAGTACCCCCAATCAGTGCCCATAAGTGCCACCAATCAGTGCCCTTAAGTGATGCCAGTCAGTGCCTCCCATCAGTGCCTGCTCATCAGTGATGCCCATCAATGCCCATCAGTGCCTCCCATCAGTGCCAATCAGTGCTGCCCATCAGTGCCCATCAGTGCCCATCAGCACCGCCCATCAGTACTGACTATCCGTCCAGCCTATCACTGCCCACCAGTACTGCTTATCAGTGCCCACCACTGCCACCTATCAGTGCCCACCTGTGCCACATATCAGTGACACCTATCGATGACCATCAGTGTGGCATATTAGTGCCTCCTCATCAGTGCCACCTCATCAGTGCTCATAAGTGCCACCTCATCAGTGCCCATCAGTGTAGCCAATCAGTGCCCATCAGTGCAGCCTCATCAGCGCACATCAACAAAGGAGAAAAATCACTTATTTACAAAATTTACTGACAGAAAATAAGAAAAACGTTTATTTTTTTCAAAAATTTCGGTCTTTTTTTTGTTTTAAAAATCCCAGCAGTAATAAAATACTACCAAAAGAAAGCACTCTTTGTGTGAAGAAAAAGATAAAAATATTAATTTGGGTACAGCATTGCATGACCGCGCAATTGTCATTCAAAGTGAGATAGCGCTGAAAGCTAAAAAAAATGGCCTGGGCAGGAAGGGGGTGAATGTACTGAGGTGGTTAAAGTAGAAAAACAAAATGTGCCAGTGAGGATAATCCTGTTCTCTGTATTGATTGATTACTATTTTACCAATAAACTTATGTAGATTAAAGGACAGCTTTCAAATACTGGGGCTAGCTAACAAATAAACATCCTCCTAGTAAAAAAAAAAATCAATCTCTAAAAGCTGAGTGGTGCAATTCTGATAGTCTAATCTTGTAACTTGTTATGTCCAGTATAAGCAACAACATTCCAGTCTAAGGATAGGAATGCTAGATCAAATTCAATCCACCATCTGCAAAGGTATCCCCAAATAACCCCTAATAACCAATACAATTGTTATAAATGTTCACATATGTCTGCATATATATTTCAAATAATGCCAAAACTATGGAATATATTCTCTTTTGGATATATTTTTATCATAGATTTGCAAAGACTATAGTTATTTTGATTTGACTATAACAGGCTGGAATATTTTACAAACTGTACTGAGTACCAGGACTGTAAAATCACAAAAAAAGCTGTTGAAGAAATCTGTATGTGTTGTCATTCAAAAGCCAGAGGCCAACTGAGTTATCTGAGTTATCCCAGAAAATCTTTCTTTCCATCAACTCACAACATGGAAAATGCGGGAATCTTTCCATTTCTCAATACAGAGCACAGTGAGCATTTGAGGAATGTAGAAACAAAAGCTCTTTCATGAAATTGGTTGCAACATTTTATGTGTTTATTGTCAGCAATACAATAACTAGACTCAGTTATCAAAAAGACATATGGGCTGATTTTCAACTAGGATCTGAGAATCTTCACACAATACGTTGTTTGAATATTCACTTCAGTTTATTCATCCCATCATGATAGATACAATAAGTGTAACACCCTCTAGTGTGCTACTAGTGGTAGTGCAGGAAAAACATGGTTTGGCTCAGGGCTAAGCCTAAGCCATGGAATTTGGGTCAGGGTTCATTGGAGTTCAGGGCTGGAAGACTCATCCAGGCAGCTCTCTGGTGCCTCCCCCCTGGTTCTAGAATAATGGAGAATAGTCTAGATATTAGTGGGTGGAAGCTAGGAGGGTTGTCTTGCATATTTATCGGCCCTTAGCCAATCCCCAGAAAGTGGGCCTACCAGGGAACTAAGGGAGCCCTTAAACAGACATAAGTCATGGCAGCAGGGGAGTCGGTGGAAAAGGGAGATGCAGTGCTGAGGAAGTCTGTCAGTGGCCCTCAAAGGACCCCTGCCAAGGAAGGGCTCTACCTCGGGCCGGGGCACAGCTGGCTGACCTGGAAGGATCCTACCACATAACAAGTTGGAGGAAGCTTGCCGGAGAGACAGAGGGAGCAAGGAGAGACAGAGTGAGTAGATCAGCATGGTGCAGGGACAGACAAAGGGAGAGACCGCCACATGCAGCAGGTCTCTTCTGAAGACAGTGGTGTGCTTCAGCCTTGCCCAAGGAGATTTCCAGTGTGTCAATCAGGAGAACTAGGAAGAAGAATCAGCCAGGTGGGCTGGTGAAGTGGCAGCCAGGTGGGCTAGCATTTCTGCGGGAAATAGAGCTGGGACCATTATCCACAAGGAAGCAGAAGGTGTTGCAGGATGCAGTTCACTCCACATTGGCTACTTTTCCAAGGGACTGAGAGTTCCTAGCTTGTAAGGGGCTGTTGCTAAGCTAACAAAAGACTGTTTGTTTCCTAAAGGAGTAAACTGAGCAGAGCTGTACAAAGGATAAAGTAATTGTACAGGAGGATCAAGTGGAAGCTGTAAATAAGGAGGAAGTTGTCTCTGGTTTGTTTTGTCATTGTCAAGTTGTGCATCCCATAATCCCTAACCCCATCCAAGTTATTGTCCCCTAATAAAACAACAAAAACAAGCTCAAGGTATGTTTTCTGTGTCTGGATGCAAGAAGGAAATGCTATGTGACTAACTGTGCAGCAGTGGGAAACCCTGACATTTGCAACTCCTATAGGGGTAGTGCTATATAAGTAAACACGAATTTGCTTTTCACATACAATTGAAGTTGAAGTTATGTGAAATGAATATGCACACACTTGCTGTTTAGTTTTTTTAGTTTATAATACATTAGCATCATTATTTACTGTCCACTTTATGACTGATTCAAGCATCCTTTGCAATGATTGGTTTAGAACAATATCGCTAAGCTCTTAAAGGTACAAACGCATCAATGGGGGGGAGATATGCAAGGTTCGATTTTTATTATTGAATAAATCAGTAGGTGTAAGGAAATGAAGTGCAACTTCATCTTTGGTAATAAAACTTGTTTGTGTATGAATTAAGAGTGCTTCCAAATGCCAGAAGTGCTTGCAACTACTGTACAAACATTGGTTTCCCAAGTCACTGAAAAATTTCCAATGGGCACTAAAATGAGAAGTGATTATTTGTGTATGTTCTGCTACACAGTGCCAACTAAGATGCAGATGTAAAAGATATTTGAAGTTGAAGCATGAGCCAATATCTTACTATGTATTGTTCTCCTTAATACATTCGCCCATCTTATATTGTGTATATGGCCACCCTTAGACACATGAGTCTTTCTTTAATCTCCCATACAACAAAAGAATTATCAGGTAACATAGAATGTCTCAGAAAATTCCGTACTAAGTCAAATTGATAAATGATGCCTGTTGTGGCAACATTATAAAGCAAGTGGGCCTAATTAATTAAATAAAACCATTAAATTAGTCTTAATAGACTGCTGAAGCTTTGTGGGTGTCAGTATCTCAATGCAAGATGAGTATCCTGGCCATTAGTGCTTATTGCATCTTCTGTGTTTTACTGTGCAGTAGTGTAACACGCTAACTATATCTGTCTAATAACAACAGAATATTCCAGCCATTAGTACAGCCTAAGTGCTCCTCATATTTAATGTATTAGTTTAGATACTTTATAATTCTACAATCAAATGCAGGTTACTGACATGAGCTTTTTCCTCGTTCAAAATTTGTATTACAAGAAGTGTACAAAAATAAAAAACTGTAAATACTAGTAAACAAAAAAGTACACTCTAACCACAATAGAAACAATGCATTTTCCATACAATGTGAGTAGATTATTAACCACTTCAGCCCCGGACCATTTGGCTGGCAAAAGACCAGAGCACTTTTTGCGATTTGGCACTGGGTCGCTTTAACTGACAATTGCGCGGTCGTGCGACGTGGCTCCCAAACAAAATTGACGTCCTTTTTTCCCCACAAATAGAGCTTTCTTTTGGTGGTATTTAATCACCTCTGCGGGTTTTATTTTTTGCGCTATAAACAAAAAAAAGGAGACATTTTTGAAAAATTTTGAAAAAAAGGCATTATTTTTTACTTTTTGCTATAATAAATAACCCTAAAAAGATATCATTTTTTTTTCCCTCAGTTTAGGCCAATACGCATTCTTCCACATATTTTTGGTAAAAAAAATCACAATAATTGTTTATTGATTGGTTTGCGCAAAAGTTATAGCGTCTACAAAATAGGGGATAGTTTTATGGCAATTTTATTAAGAATTTTTTTTTTACTAGTAATGGCGGTGATCAGCGATTTTTATGGTGACTGCGACATTATGGCGGACACTTTTGGCGCTATTTTGGGACCATTCACAGTTATACAGCGATCAGTGCGATTAAAAATGTATTGTTTACTGTGTAAATGTAACTGGCAGTGAAGGGGTTAACCAGGAGGGCACACTGTAGGGGTTAGGTGTGTCCTAGGGATGTGTTCTAACTGTGAGGGGGTGGGCTATGTGTGACACGACACTGATCACCGCTCCCGATTACAGGGAGCAGTGATCAGTGTCAGTGTCACTAGGCAGAATGGGGAAATGCTTGTTTACATCAGCATTTGTCCGTTCTTCCTCTCTGTGAGATGATCACGGGATTTCCCCGCGGACATCGAGTCTGCGGGGCCCGCAATCACACTCACGGAGCTTGCGGCGGGCGCCCCGCCCACAAGCCGTGTCTTAAAAGGCAATGTGCAGGTACGTTAATATGCCCCTACGTGCCCTTCTGCCAACGTATATCGGCGTGAGCCGGTCGGCAAGTGGTTAACCACTTCAAGTCCGGACACTTTCACCCCCTTCCAGTCCAGGCCAATTTTCAGCTTTCAGCGCTGTCACACTTTGAATGACAATTGGGCGTTCATGGAACACTGTACCCATATTTTTCACACAAATAGAGCTTTCTTTTGGTGGAATTTGATCACTACTGGGTGTTTTATTTTTTTGCTATATAAATGAAAAAAGACCAAAAATGTTGAAAAAAATGATTTCTTGCTTAGTTTTTGTTATAAAACTTTGCAAATAAATAATCTTTCTTCGTAAATTTAGGCCAACAAGTTCTCTGCTCCATTTTTTCAGTTGAGACCCTAAAATGCTGGACGCTGGAATGACGTATGGCTGTGATCAGGACACTAGTATGGAGTATGGAAGTGATTAGGATGTTGGTATGAGGTATGGGGGTGATCATGATGCTGCAATGGCAGTGATCAGGATGTTGGTATGGCAGTGATCAGGACGCTGGTATGTCGGTGATCAGGATGCTGGTATGGGGTATGTTGGTAATTAGGACGCTGGGATGGCCTATGGGGTGATCAGGACACTGATATGGGGTATGGCGGTGATCAGGACACTGGTATGGCGGTGATCAGGAGGCTAGTATGGCATATGGGGTGATCAGAACGCTGATATGGGGTATGACAGTGAACAGGATGCTGGTATGGGGTATGACGGTGATCAGGGCGCTAATATGATGTATGGTGGTGATCAGGGCACTGGTGTGGTGTAAGGCCGTGATCAGGACACTAGTATGGTGGTAATTAGGGCGCTGGTATGGCAAATAGCGGTAATCATGGTACTGGTATGGGGTATGGCGGTGATCAAGACGCTGGTATGGTAGTGATCAGGACATTAATATGGTGTTTTGTGGTGTTTTTGTGAGCACTGGGACAGGTGTAAGGGCTGGCTGCATTGTTTATTTTGACTACACTGGGGCAGTGATCAGGGACATTAGGCAGGCTGGCACTGCAGTTAATAAGTGTACAAGCAGCCTGATAAGCTGCTGTACACTCACAGGCTGCAGCATCTGTTCTCTTTGCTCTCAGTGAGCGCAGAGAGAACCGATCTTTACTTTCACTTTCCATTGTTTGCTATGTGATCGCTGTGAATGGACACAGCAATCACATGCTAAAACAACTTCCTATCACCCGGACACAGTGGTAATATGATCCGCTATGCCTGGGTGACATACAGATGGCTGGGCTCCCGGGTACACGGTCTGTGAGCTGTGCACGAGCTGCCAATATGAAGTGACCTACAGGTATATTAACCAACAGCAGTGCTGCTTCCCATCCGTTGTTTATAGGCAATGGGCTGACGGGAAGTAGTTAACCATCAACATCATTCAAATATTTATGGAAACATAGACATACACTACAGTGATGAGAAAATTGACCTGTGGGGAAGGGGGGGGTGTAGCAGGGAGGGGTATTGAGATCACACCCAGCCCAGCCTATTTGCGTAAGATTAAACAAAGGTAGTTAGGTTTAGGATAATGGGTTGGTTTATGGTTCAAGCAAAGATTGATGAAAGTTAAAGCGGGGTTCCACTCAAATTTTTAACTTAATCTTACCCCCTTCAGTTAATTGCATAGATGTTCAAATGCCGCACGGAATTTTTTTTTATCGCTGTAATTACCTTTATATTGTACTTTATTGTGGCACTTCCTGTCTCTCCTCCCATAGGAGTAGGCGTGTTTATTGCCTTTCCCCGACGCCGCACTGTCTCCTGGGAGCTTAGTGTCAGGCTTCCCAAGATTCAGTGCGGAAACAATGATCATGTGTGTGAACAAGCTGTGAATGAACAGCATTCACCGCATCCAGGAAATCAATGCTTGTGGACTTCACATGCCCACAAGCAAGATGGAAACAGCCAGCATCACATTTTTTACGTTATTCTTCAGTACGAAAACAGACAGAGGCGGAAATATTACACCCAAACTGTGAGTATTATTTTGGGGAATAGGATCCAACAAAGTAGCTTCTATCTTGAAACTATAATACCAACCAAGCCGCTCTCTTCAGTCCTCCCTAGACCTCCTGCTCTCTAGCTCCCTTGTCGCCTCCTCCCATGCTCGCCTCCAGGATTTCTCCAGAGCTTCTCCCATCCTTTGGAACTCCCTACCCCAATCTGTCCGACTGTCCCCTAATCTATCCATCTTTAGACGATCCCTGAAAACCCTTCTCTTTAAAGAAGCCTATGCTGCTTCTAACTAATACACTGTTTTACTTCCTCCATCAGCTCATCCCCCACAGCTATTACCTATTGTATCAATTGACCCTTCCTTTTAGATTGTAGGCTCAAATGAGCAGGGCCCTCTTATTCCTCTTGTACCAAATTGTAATGTAACTGTAATGTCTGCCTTCATTTTATTAAGCGCTGCGCGAACTGTTGGCACTATATAAATCCTGTATAATAATAATAAAACAAAGCAGAGGGCACATCAGCCTTGTGCATTATCCTCAAAAAATATATTTTATTGTTAAAAAGGTACATCAAAGCTTGTCTTAATCTACATTCTTCCCCATCCACACCTGCATCTGGGAGCTCTGAGAAGACGACATTCCAGATGGATGGCTCTGATTCTGCACACGAGTTGAGTGCTCTCCATGATTCGGGGGATGACACCAGGGAGCTTCCAGACTCCATAGACCTCTTCCCTACCAACAATCAGCCTGTGATGGACACTGTTCTTAAGGACATGCTTGTCTTTCTGAGGAGTTCACTGCAGTCTGATATAATGTCCTGTGTCCACAAGTTCAGCACAGAACTCCAGTCAGTTTCCTCAAAGGTAGACAACATAAAGAACAAGATGGGGGAATATGCCTCTACTATAAATGATCTTATAGATGCCCATAACGCAAAAAAGGAGGAAATGGATAAAGTTAACGCTAAGATTGCTGATATTAAAGATAGGTCTAGGAAGAATAATGTGAAGATTAGGAGGATCCCTGAATCAGTGCAACAGCATGATCTATACAAATATGTCACTCAATTATTCAATGCCATTATGCCTGACCTCTCAGCCTTAGACCGGATTGTGGACAGAATACTACCCAAGCCATCTTATCTCTCTGACAATATACCCAGAGACGTCATACTCCGCTTACATTTTTGCCATGTGAAATACCACCTAATGTCTGTATCACGGAATAAGGAGCAAATTCCTGCTCCTTATACCAACTTCCAATTGTATGCTGACTTGTCTCAATATATGCTCCAGAAGCGTAGGAGTTTGAATACCATCACAAAAGCCCTGGGAAACCATAAGATCAACTATAAATGGGAATTTCAAACGAAATTTTCTATCACCAAGGATGGTACTGACCATGTGGTGGACTCACCAGCAAAAGATATGGCCATTCTAAAAGCGTGGGGAATTGTCCCTGAGGACCAAACCCAAACCTCGCCAGCTGGAAGTTCTAATCCTATCGAACCTGAATGACGTACAGTTACCTCTAAAAATGCACGCTTTCACACCTGACCTGAACTATGGGTACCACATATCTTTGTTCGTTCCCGCACAGAAGTCCTCTCTTAAGTAGGGATGAGCCGAACACCCCCCAGTTCGGTTCGCACCAGAACCCGCGAACGGACCGAAAGTTCGCACGAACGTTAGAACCCCATTGACGTCTATGGGACTCGAACGTTCGAAATCAAAAGTGCTAATTTTAAAGGCTAATTTGCATGGTATTGTCCTAAAAAGGGTTTGGGGACCCGGGTCCTACCCCAGGGGACATGTATCAATGCAAAAAAAACTTTTAAAAATGGCCGTTTTTTCGGGAGCAGTGATTTTAATGATGCTTAAAGTAAAAAAAAAAAAAGTGAAATATTCCTTTAAATATCGTACCTGGGGGGTGTCTATAGTATGCCTGTAAAGTGACGCATGTTTCCCATGTTTAGAACAGTCCCTGCACCAAATGTCATTTTTAAAGGAAAAAATCTCATTTAAAACTGCTTGCGGGTTTAATGTCATGTCGGGTCATGGCAATATGGATGAAAATCAGTGAGACAAACGGCATGGGTACCCCCCCAGTCCATTACCAGGCCCTTTGGGTCCTGTATGGATATTAAGGGGAACCCCACACCCAAATTAAAATAAGGAAAGGCCCTATATACTCTGAACAGCAGTATACAGGCGGTGCAAACAAGACAGGGACTGTAGGTTTGTTGTTAAGTAGAATCTCTTTGTAATTTTGAACGGGTACATTTTTAACGTGTTTAGCTCTAGCCAAAAAATCTTTTTTAAGCTTTTTGGAAAACATAGGGAAGGGTTATCACCCCTGTGACATTTGTTTTGCTGTCTTTCCTCCTCTTCAGAAGATTTCACCTCACTTTTTTGTCCCAATGAAAAATGTTTTTTGAAAATTTGGGTTTTTTTGTGGAACAAGGATTGGAAAGCATCAGTGGAAAGGAGAAATTGTTTTCCCATATTAACTCTTACAGGAGAGAATTTCCCTTCCTAGGGGTAGATTTCATCTCACTTCCTGTTGTCTCCTTCCGTTTGCAAGTAGGAGTCGTTTGTAAGTTAGATGTTTGAAAGTAGGGTCCTGCCCTATATACTCAGCAGAAATTTGGGCCTTAGGTGTTGCTGTGGCCACAACACTGTAAGCCCTCACAGGGCCCTGCTGTGAAATATTAGATCAAGAATTGTAATTACATGCCCCTGTTGAACAGGAGCTGAAAAATTAGGCCTTAGGCACTGGTGCTGGTGCCACAACACTGCAACCCCTCACAGACACTCTAGTTGGAACGCAGGAACGAGCCCTGCTGCAAAGTATTGCTTCAAAAATTGTAATTACACGCCCCTGTTAGACAGGGGCAGAAAAATTGGGCCTTAGGCACTGGTGCTGGTGCCACAACACTGCAACCCCTCACAGACACTCTAGTTGGAACACAGGAACGAGCCCTGCTGCAAAGTATTGCTTCAAAAATTGTAATTACACGCCCCTGTTAGACAGGGGCAGAAAAATTGGGCCTTAGGCACTGGTGCTGGTGCCACAACACTGCAACCCCTCACAGACACTCTAGTTGGAATGCAGGAACGAGCCCTGCTGCAAAGTATTACATCAAAAATTGTAATTACACGCCCCTGTTAAAGAGGGGCTGAAAAATTGTGCCTTAGGCACTGGTGGTGGCGCCCAGAACCAAAAATGTTCTTACAAGCTATCAGCGTGATGATTGAGGAGGAAGAGGATAATTACTCAGGGATAGTCACTCAGCATCAGCATAGGCAGTCTTTGAAGGGATCTGAGATTTCAAAAAAAATTATTCGGTTACATCAGCATCAGGTGCTTGGTAGCTGGTGGTGATCCAAGACTGATTCATTTTTATGAAGGTCAGCCGATCGACCGAGTCGGTGGACAGACGCACCCTGTGATCGGTTACCACGCCTCCAGCAGCACTGAATGTGCGTTCCGAAAGAACGCTGGATGCAGGACAGACCAGTAGCTCAATTGCACACTGTGCAAGCTCTGGCCAGTGATCCATCCTCAAGACCCAGTAACCCAGAGGATTTTCGGTGGGAAAGGTGTCCAAGTCTGATCTTGCCCCTAGGTATTCCTGCACCATGTAAAACAGACGCTGGCGATGGTTGCTGGAACCGATCATACCTTGGGGCTGCGGACCAAAAAATTGTCTGAACGCATCGGTCAGACGGCCACCTTCTCCACCGCTCCTTCTTTGACTGACCGAAGTCTCAGCAACACGTTGTCCAGAAACAGGAGTTTGTAACCTCCCAGTCTCTGGGAACGCGTTGCACAGACCTTTCTGCAAGGCCTCCCGAAGATGTTTCATCCTCTGCTCCCTCTACGATGGCAAGATAAGGTCCGCAACCTTACCCTTGTAACGTGGATCAAGGAGGGTTGCCAGCCAGTATTGGTCCTTCTCCTTGATACCACGAATACGAGGATCCTTACGCAGGCTTTGCAGGATCAGGGAGGCCATGCAGTGTAGGTTTGCTGAGGCATTCGGTCCGGAGTCCTCTGGGTCACTAAGGACGACAACGTCCGCAGCCACCTCCTCCCAGCCACGTACAAGTCCATGTGTTCCTTGGGACTGATCCCTTAAAGACTGCTGCTGATGCTGAGTGCCAGGCTCCACCTCCATACTGACACAATCTTCCTCCTCCTCCTCCTCCTCCTCGTCCTCTTCCTGTGTGATCGGCGGGCACGCAGGAACACTGTCTGGATAAAGGGGGCCTTGAGAGCTAAGGAAGTCCTCCTCTTCCTGCCTCTGTTCTGCCTCAAGTGCCCTGTCCATTATTCCACGCAGCGTGTGCTCCAACAGGTGGACAAGGGGGACAGTGTCACTGATGCATGCACTGTCAGTGCTCACCATCCTCGTGGCCTCCTCGAATGGTGACAGGACAGTGCATGCATCCCTGATCATGGCCCACTGGCGTGGGGAAAAAAAACCAAGCTCCCCTGACCCTGTCCTGGTGCCATAGTCGCACAGGTACTCATTGATGGCCCTCTGCTGCGTGTGCAGCCGCTGCAGCATGGCCAACGTTGAGTTCCACCTGGTGGGCATGTCACAGATTAGGCGGTTCTTGGGCAGGTTAAACTCCTTTTGGAGGTCCGTCAGCCGAGCACTGGCATTATATGACCGGCGGAAATGCACACAGACTTTCCTGGCCTGCCTCAGGACATCCTGTAAGCCCGGGTACCTGCCCAAGAACCGCTGCACCACCAAGTTAAGGACGTGAGCCAAACAGGGCACATGGGTCAGTTGTCCCTGTCGGAGGGCAGAGAGGAGGTTGGTGCCATTGTCGCAAACCACCATTCCTGCCTTAAGTTGGCATGGCGTCAACCACCTCTGAACCTGCCCCTGCAGAGCTGACAGAACCTCTGCCCCAGTGTGGCTCCTGTCCCCCAAGCACACCAGCTCAAGCACCGCATGGCATCTTTTGGCCTGCGTACTTGCGTAGCCCCTTGAATGGCTACGGAGCACCGCTGGTTCTGAGGACAAAGCACAGGAAGAGGCCATGGAGGAAGAAGAAGAGGAGGGGGTGGAGGAGAGAGGTGTGTCACAATCATTAGCATTTTGGAGGCGTGGTGGCGGAACAACCTCCAACACTACTGCACCTTGTCCTGCATCCTTCCCAGCTGCCAGCAGAGTCACCCAATGCGCCGTAAAACTTAGGTAACGTCCCTGTCCATGCCTGCTGGACCATGAGTCAGCGGTAATATGCACCTTACCACTGACCGCCCTGTCCAGCGAGGCATGGATATTGCCTTCCACATGCCGGTAGAGAGCCGGAATCGCCTTCCGTGAGAAAAAGTGGCGTTTGGGTACCTGCCACTGAGGAACCGCACATTCCACAAACTCACGGAAGGGGGCAAAGTCTACCAACTGAAAAGGCAGCAGTTGAAGTGCTAGCAATTTTGCCAAGCTAGCATTCAACCGCTGGGCATGTGGATGGCTGGGAGCAAACTTCTTTCGGCGGTGCAGCAGCTGGGGCAGGGAAATTTGCCTGGTACAATCTGACGTCGGTGTACCAAAAGCAGATTGCCCACAAGTACTTGGCTGTGACACACCTAATTCTACACCTTCATTCCTCTCACTGCAGGTCTCAGAGAGGACTGAAGGTCTAGTGGGGTTGGAAATCTCAGCTGATGAGGAGCAAGGAGAGATCCTCTTTGTTCTTTGGTGTGGGTCTTTTAGATACGCTTGCCAACGAACTGCATGGCAGGTCAACATATGTCTGGTCAAGCATGTGGTACCCAAGCGGGAGATGTTTTGGCCACGCGAGATACGCTTGAGACATATGTTGCAAATAGCAGCGGTGCGATCTGATGCACTCGTCTCAAAAAAGGCCCACACCAAAGAACTTTTTGAATAACGCGCAGAGACTGCAGCGCCCTGCACATGTGGAGCTTTGGGGTGTGATGCAGTCAATGTGCTGCCCTTAGGCTGGCCCCTGGAGGGCATCCTGCCTCGTTGGTGATGTGCCGCCTCCTCCTCCTCCTCCTCCTCCTCCTCTCTCCTATCAGGCACCCACGTTGAGTCAGTGACCTCATCATCCCCTCCCTCCTCATCACTGGAGCAAACCTGGCAGTATGCTGCAGCAGGGGGAGCATGACTGCCAGATTGCTGTCCTTCTTGGGCACCCCCTCTGTCCGTGCTCATGTTACTGCCTTCATCGAGCTCAGTATCATCATCAGAGCCTTCCAAACGCTGGGCATCCTCCTGGAGCATGTACCCAACACTGTGGTCAAACAGTTCGAGGGAATCCTCAGGAGGACATGGTGGAGCTAAGGAAGGAGTCACTGATGACATTGAGCTGAGGGAAGAGGCCGCTGCTTTGCCAGACAAAGCACCCTGTGCATGGGTGAGAGAGGTTGAGGAGGATGAGGACGGCTTGGTCATCCACTCGACCAAGTCTTCCGCATGTTGCGGCTCAACACGGCCAGCTGCCGAAAAAAAGGCCAAGCGTGTCCCATGGCCACGTGCTGATGAGGATGCACCGTCTCCACGACCAGCACTAGACACAGAGCCTGCTTGCCCTCTCTTATTGGCTTGTGACTGTCTGCCTCTCCTTCTTGGCCTTCCAGATATACTAATGGCCTGTAGCTGCACTAATCTGGGATAGAACACCTGTAATTTTCTTCAGGTAGCTTTATATACTGTAACCAGACAAGCCTGCCTGTCAGTAGGAAGATAACAGGAACGGATCTAGCTGAACACTGTGAGCAGGACGCACTGCACTAAATGTAAATAGCAGGAACGGATCTAGCTGAACACTGTGAGCAGGACGCACTGCACTAAATGTAAATAGCAGGAACGGATCTAGCTGAACACTGTGAGCAGGACGCACTGACTGCACTAAATGTAAATAGCAGGAACAGATCTAGCTGAACACTGTGAGCAGGACGCACTGACTGCACTAAATGTAAATAGCAGGAAGAGATCTAGCTGAACACTGTGAGCAGGACGCACTGCACTAAATGTAAATAGCAGGAACGGATCTAGCTGAACACTGTGAGCAGGACGCACTGACTGCACTAAATGTAAATAGCAGGAACAGATCTAGCTGAACACTGTGAGCAGGACGCACTGCACTAAATGTAAATAGCAGGAACGGATCTAGCTGAACACTGTGAGCAGGACGCACTGCACTAAATGTAAATAGCAGGAACCGATCTAGCTGAACACTGTGAGCAGGACGCACTGCACTAAATGTAAATAGCAGGAACGGATCTAGCTGAACACTGTGAGCAGGACGCACTGCACTAAATGTAAATAGCAGGAACGGATCTAGCTGAACACTGTGAGCAGGACGCACTGCACTAAATGTAAATAGCAGGAACGGATCTAGCTGAACACTGTGAGCAGGACGCACTGACTGCACTAAATGTAAATAGCAGGAACAGATCTAGCTGAACACTGTGAGCAGGACGCACTGCACTAAATGAAAATAGCAGGAACGGATCTAGCTGAACACTGTGAGCAGGACGCACTGCACTAAATGTAAATAGCAGGAACGGATCTAGCTGAACACTGTGAGCAGGACGCACTGCACTAAATGTAAATAACAGGAACGGATCTAGCTGAACACTGTGAGCAGGACGCACTGCACTAAATGTAAATAGCAGGAACGGATCTAGCTGAACACTATGAGCAGGACGCACTGCACCAAATGTAAATAGTCTAGATAGAAGATAACAGGAACGGATCTAGCTAAACTGAATACAGTGTATATATATATATGCAACACCAGGGATGCATATATATACACAATACACTGTAAGTGCAGCTAACTGACTGACTGTTCTGCCTAATCTATCTAACTCAAATCAAATGACACTGTCTGTCTCTCTCTCTATCTCTCAGCACACCGGAACACACACTACACAGGGCCGCCGTGCAGGCGGCCTTATATAGTGTGGGGCGTGTACTAAATCCCCTGAGCCATAATTGGCCAAAGCCACCCTGGCTTTGGCCAATTACAGCTCTCTCTACTGACGGCGCTGTGATTGGCCAAGCATGCGGGTCATAGTGCATGCTTGGCCAATCATCAGCCAGCAATGCACTGCGATGCCGCAGTGAATTATGGGCCGTGACGCGCCACACGAATTTGGCGCGAACGGCCCATATCGTTCGCAATTCGACGGACGGTCGAACAGCCGATGTTCGAGTCGAACATGGGTTCGACTCGAACACGAAGCTCATCCCTACTCTTAAGCCAAACTTTTTCCCCCAATAACTCTGAGTGGCAATGTGCTACACCCAGATACTGTTCTTTACTAGGGATGAGCCAAACACCCCCCGGTTCGGTTCGCACCAGAACCTGCGAATGGACCGAAAATTCGCACGAATGTAAGAACCTCATTGACATCTATGGGACTCGAATGTTCAAAATCAAAAGTGCTCATTTTAAAGGCTAATTTGCATAGTATTGTCCTAAAAAGGGTTTGGGGACCCAGGTCCTGCCCCAGGGGACATGTATCAATGCAAAAAGAAGTTTTAAAAAGGGCCGTTTTTTCGGGAGCAGTGATTTTAATGATGCTTAAAGTAAAAAAAAAAGTGAAATATTCCTTTAAATATTGTACCTGGGGGGTGTCTATAAAGTAGCGCGTGTTTCCCGTGCCTGTAAAGTAGCGCGTGTTTCCCGCGTGTTTCCCGTGCTTAGAACAGTCCCTGCACAAAATGACATTTTAAAAGAAATAAAAGTCATTTAAATCTGCTTGCGGCTTTAATGTAATGTCGGGTCCTGGCAATATGGATGAAAATCAGTGAGACAAATGGCATGGGTACCCCCCAGTCCATTACCAGGCCCTTTGGGTCTTGTATGGATATTAAGGGGAACCCTGAACCCAAATTAAAAAAGGAAAGGTGTGGGGCCCCCAGGCCCTATATACTATGAACAGCAGTATACAGGCGGTGCAAACAAGACAGGGACTGTAGGTTTGTTGTTAAGTAGAATCTGTTTGTAATTTTGAACTGGTACATTTTTAACGTGTTTAGCTCCAGCCAAAAAATCTATTTTAAGCTTTTTGGAAAACATAGGGAAGGATTATCACCCCTGTGACATTTGTTTTGCTGTCTGTGCTCCTCTTCAGAAGATTTCACCTCACTTTCTGTCCCAAGGACAAATGTTTTTTGAAAATTTGGGGTTTTTAGTGAAACAAGGATTCACAGGGCCCTGCTGTGAAATATTAGATCAAGAATTGTAATTACATGCCCCTGTTGAACAGGGGCAGAAAAATTGGGCCTTTGGTGGTGGTGGTGGTGCTGGTTCCACAACACTGTAAGTCTCACAGTTACTCTTGGTGGGTGCAGAAACGGGCCCTGCTGTGAAATATTAGATCAAGAATTCTAATTACATGTCCCTGTTGAACAAGGGCTGAAAAATTGGGCCTTAGGCACTGGTGCTGTTGCCACAACACTGCAACCCCTCACAGATACTCTAGTTGGAGCGCAGGAACTAGCCCTGCTGCAAAGAATTGTATCAAAAATTGTAATTACACGCCCCTGTTAAACAGGGGCTGAAAAATTGGACCTTAGGCACTGGTGCTGGTGCCACAACACTGCAACCCCTCACAGATACTCTAGTTGGAGCACAGGAACTAGCCCTGCTGCAAAGAATTGAATCAAAAATTGTAATTACACGCCCCTGTTAAACAGGGGCAGAAAAATTGGGCCTTAGGCACTGGTGCTGGTGCCACAACACTGCAACCCCTCACAGATACTCTAGTTGGAGCGCAGGAACGAGCCCTGCTGCAAAGTATTGCATCAAAAATTGTAATTACACGCCCCTGTTAAACAGGGGCTGAAAAATTGGGACTTAGGCACTGGTGCTGGTGCCACAACACTGCAACCCCTCACAGATACTCTAGTTGGAGCGCAGGAACTAGCCCTGCTGCAAAGAATTGCATCAAAAATTGTAATTACATGCCCCTGTTAAACAGGGGCTGAAAAATTGGGCCTTAGGCACTGGTGGTGGCGCCCAGAACCAAAAATGTTCTTACAAGCTATCAGCATGATCATTGAGGAGGAAGAGGATAATTACTCAGCATAACAGGATAGTCACTCAGCATTAGGGATGAGCTTCGTGTTCGAGTCAAACCCATGTTCAACTCGAACATCGTCTGTTCGCCCGTTCGGCGAACTGCGAACGATATGGGCCGTTTGCGCCAAATTCGTGTGGCGCGTCACGGCCCATAATTCACTGCGGCATCGCAGTGCATTGCTGGCTGATGATTGGCCAAGCAAGCACTATGACCGGCATGCTTGGCCAATCACAGCGCCGTCTGAACAGAGAGCCGTAATTGGCCAAAGCCAAGGAGGCTTTGGCCAATTATGGCTCAGTGGATTTAGTACACGCCCCACACTATATAAGGCCGC
This sequence comes from Lithobates septentrionalis, assembly GCA_037952835.1. Lineage (NCBI taxonomy): Eukaryota > Metazoa > Chordata > Amphibia > Anura > Ranidae > Lithobates > Lithobates septentrionalis. The sequence continues at coordinate 12,481,499 of JBBDGP010000082.1, forward strand.
CTGCACGGCGGCCCTGTGTAGTGTGTGTTCCGGCATTCATAGATAGAGAGAGCGAGAGACAGACAGTGTCATTTGATTTGAGTTAGATAGATTAGGCAGAACAGTCAGTCAGTTAGCTGCACTTACAGTGTATCGTGTATATATATGCAACCCAGGTGTTGCATATATATATACAGTGCCTTGCAAAAGTATTCGGCCCCCTTGAACTTTTCAGCCTTTTGCCACATTTCAGGCTTCAAACATAAAGATATAAAATTTTAATTTTTTGTGAAGAATCACCAACAAGTGGGACACAATTGTGAAGTGGAACGAAATCTATTGGATATTTTAAACTTTTTTAGCAAATAAAAAACTGAAAAGTGGTGCGTGCAAAATTATTCGGCCCCTTTACTTTCAGTGCAGCAAACTCACTCCAGAAGTTCAGCGAGGATCTCTGAATGATCCAATGTTGTCCTAAATGACTGATGGTGATAAATAGAATCCACCTGTGTGTAATCAAGTCTCTGTATAAATGCACCTGCTCTGTGATAGTCTCAGGGTTCTGTTGAAAGTGCAGAGAGCATCATGAAGACCAAGGAACACACCAGGCAGGTCCGCAATACTGTTGTGGAGAAGTTTAAAGCCGGATATGGATACAAAAAGATTTCCCAAGCTTTAAACATCCCAAGGAGCATTGTTCAAGCGATCATTTTGAAATGGAAGGAGTATCAGACCACTGCAAATCTACCAAGACCTGGCTGTCCCTCTAAACTTTCAGCTCAGACAAGGAGAGGACTGATCAGAGATGCAGCCAAGAGGCCCATGATCACTCTGGATGAACTGCAGAGAACTATAGCTGAGGTGGGAGTGTCTGTCCATAGGACAACAATCAGTCGTACACTGCACAAATCTGGCCTTTATGGAAGAGTGGCAAGAAGAAAGCCATTTCTCAAAGATATCCATAAAAAGTCTCGTCTAAAGTTTGCCACAAGCCACCTGGGAGACACACCAAACATGTGGAAGAAGGTGCTCTGGTCCGATGAAACCAAAATCGAACTTTTTGGCCACAATGCAAAATTATATGTTTGGCGTAAAAGCAACACAGCTCATCACCCTCAATACACCATCCCCACTGTCAAACATGGTGGTGGCAGCATCATGGTTTGGGCCTGCTTTTCTTCAGCAGGGACAGGGAAGATGGTTAAAATTGAGGGGAAGATGGATGCAGCCAAATACAGGACCATTCTGGATGAAAACCTGTTGGAGTCTGCAAAAGACCTGAAACTGGGATGGAGATTTATCTTCCAACAAGACAATGATCCCAAACATACAGCAAAATCTACAAAGGAATGGTTCACAAATAAAGGTATCCAGGTGTTAGAATGGCCAAGTCAAAGTCCAGACCTGAATCCAATCGAGAATCTGTGGAAAGAGCTGAAAACTGTTGTTCACAAACGCTCTCCATCCAACCTCACTGAGCTCGAGCTGTTTTGCAAGGAAGAATGGGCAAGAATTTCAGTCTCTCAATCTCTGTAATCGCAGCAAAAAGTGGCTCTACAAAGTATTAACGCAAAGGGGCCGAATAATTTTGCACGCCCCACTTTTCATTTTTTTATTATTTAAAAAAGTTTCAACAATCCAATAGATTTCGTTCCACTTCACAATTGTGTCCCACTTGTTGGTGATTCTTCACAAAAAAAAAAAAAAAATATCTTTATGTTTGAAGCCTGAAATGTGGCAAAAGGTTGAAAAGTTCAAGGGGGCCGAATACTTTCGCAAGGCACTGTATACACTGTATTCAGTTTAGCTAGATCCGTTCCTGTTATCTTCTTACTGACAGGCAGGCTTGTCTTGTTACAGTATTTACAGCTACCTGAAGAAAATTGCTGGTGTTCTTTTGATCCTATTAGTACCACAGTCAGGCAGCTAGACTATTTACAGTTAGTGCAGTGCGTCCTGCTCACAGTGTTCAGCTAAACCTACAAGTTAGTGGGGTGCGTCCTGCTCACAGTGTTCAGCTAAAACTACAAGTTAGTGTGGTGCGTCCACCTCACAGTGTTCAGCTAAACCTACAAGTTAGTGTAGTGAGACCTCTGCACAGTGTTCATCTAAAGCTACAAGTTAGTGCAGTGCATCCTGCTCACAGTGTTCAGCTAAAACTACAAGTTAGTGTGGTGCGTCCACCTCACAGTGTTCAGCTAAACCTACAAGTTAGTGTAGTGAGACCTCTGCACAGTGTTCATCTAAAGCTACAAGTTAGTGCAGTGCGTCCTGCTCACAGTGTTCAGCTAAAACTACAAGTTAGTGTGGTGCGTCCACCTCACAATGTTCAGCTAAACCTAAAAGTTAGTGCGGTGCATCCTGCTCACAGTGTTCAGCTAAAACTACAAGTTAGTGCTGTGCGTCCTGCTCACAGTGTTCAGCTAAAACTACAAGTTAGTGCGGTGCGTCCTGCTCACAGTGTTCAGCTAAAACTACAAGTCAGTGCTGTGCATCCTGCTCACAGTGTTCAGCTAAAACTACAAATTAGTGCGGTGCATCCACCTCACAGTGTTCAGCTAAACCTACAAGTTAGTGCGGTGCATCCACCTCACAGTGTTCAGCTAAACCTAGAAGTTAGTGCTGTGCGTCCTGCTCACAGTGTTCAGCTAAAACTACAAGTTAGTGCTGTGCATCCTGCTCACAGTGTTCAGCTAAAACTACAAGTTAGTGTGGTGCGTCCACCTCACAGTATTCAGCTAAACCTACAAGTTAGTGCAGTGAGACCTCTGCACAGTGTTCATCTAAAGCTACAAGTTAGTGCAGTGCGTCCTGCTCACAGTGTTCAGCTAAAACTACAAGTTAGTGCTGTGCGTCAACCTCACAGTGTTCAGCCAAACCTACAAGTTAGTGCGGTGCGTCCACCTCACAGTGTTCAGCTAAACCTACAAGTTAGTGCGGTGCGTCCACCTCACAGTGTTCAGCTAAACCTACAAGTTAGTGCGGTGCATCCTGCTCACAGTGTTCAGCTAAAACTACAAATTAGTGCTGTGCGTCCTGCTCACAGTTTTCAGCTAAAACTACAAGTTAGTGTGGTGCATCCAGATCACAGTGTTCAGCTAAACCTACAAGTTAGTGTAGTGAGACCTCTGCACAGTGTTCATCTAAAGCTACAAGTTAGTGCAGTGCGTCCTGCTCACAGTGTTCAGCTAAAACTACAAGTTAGTGTGGTGCGTCCACCTCACAGTGTTCAGCTAAACCTACAAGTTAGTGCGGTGCGTCCTGCTCACAGTGTTCAGCTAAAACTACAAGTTAGTGCTGTGCGTCCTGCTCACAGTGTTCAGCTAAAACTACAAGTTAGTGCGGTGCGTCCTGCTCACAGTGTTCAGCTAAAACTACAAGTCAGTGCTGTGCGTCCTGCTCACAGTGTTCAGCTAAAACTACAAGTTAGTGCGGTGCATCCACCTCACAGTGTTCAGCTAAACCTACAAAATAGTACGGTGCGTCCACCTCACAGTGTTCAGCTAAACCTAGAAGTTAGTGCTGTGCGTCCTGCTCACAGTGTTCAGCTAAAACTACAAGTTAGTGCTGTGCATCCTGCTCACAGTGTTCAGCTAAAACTACAAGTTAGTGTGGTGCGTCCACCTCACAGTATTCAGCTAAACCTACAAGTTAGTGCAGTGAGACCTCTGCACAGTGTTCATCTAAAGCTACAAGTTAGTGCAGTGCGTCCTGCTCACAGTGTTCAGCTAAAACTACAAGTTAGTGCTGTGCGTCCACCTCACAGTGTTCAGCTAAACCTACAAGTTAGTGTGGTGCGTCCTTCTCACAGTGTTCAGCTAAAACTACAAGTTAGTGCTGTGCGTCCTGCTCACAGTGTTCAGCTAAAACTACAAGTTAGTGCGGTGCGTCCACCTCACAGTGTTCAGCTCAACCTACAAGTTAGTGCGGTGTGTCCTGCTCACAGTGTTCAGCTAAAACTACAAGTTAGTGCTGTGCATCCTGCTCACAGTGTTCAGCTAAAACTACAAGTTAGTGTGGTGCGTCCACCTCACAGTGTTCAGCTAAACCTACAAGTTAGTGCGGTGTGTCCTGCTCACAGTGTTCAGCTAAACCTACAAGTTAGTGCAGTGAGACCTCTGCACAGTGTTCATCTAAAGCTACAAGTTAGTGCAGTGCGTCCTGCTCACAGTGTTCAGCTAAAACTACAAGTTAGTGCTGTGCGTCCACCTCACAGTGTTCAGCTAAACCTACAAGTTAGTGTGGTGCGTCCTTCTCACAGTGTTCAGCTAAAACTACAAGTTAGTGCTGTGCGTCCTGCTCACAGTGTTCAGCTAAAACTACAAGTTAGTGCGGTGCGTCCACCTCACAGTGTTCAGCTCAACCTACAAGTTAGTGCGGTGTGTCCTGCTCACAGTGTTCAGCTAAAACTACAAGTTAGTGCTGTGCATCCTGCTCACAGTGTTCAGCTAAAACTACAAGTTAGTGTGGTGCGTCCACCTCACAGTGTTCAGCTAAACCTACAAGTTAGTGCGGTGTGTCCTGCTCACAGTGTTCAGCTAAACCTACAAGTTAGTGCAGTGAGACCTCTGCACAGTGTTCATCTAAAGCTACAAGTTAGTGCAGTGCGTCCTGCTCACAGTGTTCAGCTAAAACTACAAGTTAGTGCTGTGCGTCAACCTCACAGTGTTCAGCCAAACCTACAAGTTAGTGCGGTGCGTCCACCTCACAGTGTTCAGCTAAACCTACAAGTTAGTGCGGTGCGTCCACCTCACAGTGTTCAGCTAAACCTACAAGTTAGTGCGGTGCATCCTGCTCACAGTGTTCAGCTAAAACTACAAATTAGTGCTGTGCGTCCTGCTCACAGTTTTCAGCTAAAACTACAAGTTAGTGTGGTGCATCCACCTCACAGTGTTCAGCTAAACCTACAAGTTAGTGTAGTGAGACCTCTGCACAGTGTTCATCTAAAGCTACAAGTTAGTGCAGTGCGTCCTGCTCACAGTGTTCAGCTAAAACTACAAGTTAGTGTGGTGCGTCCACCTCACAGTGTTCAGCTAAACCTACAAGTTAGTGCGGTGCGTCCTGCTCACAGTGTTCAGCTAAAACTACAAGTTAGTGCTGTGCGTCCTGCTCACAGTGTTCAGCTAAAACTACAAGTTAGTGCGGTGCGTCCTGCTCACAGTGTTCAGCTAAAACTACAAGTCAGTGCTGTGCGTCCTGCTCACAGTGTTCAGCTAAAACTACAAGTTAGTGCGGTGCATCCACCTCACAGTGTTCAGCTAAACCTACAAAATAGTACGGTGCGTCCACCTCACAGTGTTCAGCTAAACCTAGAAGTTAGTGCTGTGCGTCCTGCTCACAGTGTTCAGCTAAAACTACAAGTTAGTGCTGTGCATCCTGCTCACAGTGTTCAGCTAAAACTACAAGTTAGTGTGGTGCGTCCACCTCACAGTATTCAGCTAAACCTACAAGTTAGTGCAGTGAGACCTCTGCACAGTGTTCATCTAAAGCTACAAGTTAGTGCAGTGCGTCCTGCTCACAGTGTTCAGCTAAAACTACAAGTTAGTGCTGTGCGTCCACCTCACAGTGTTCAGCTAAACCTACAAGTTAGTGTGGTGCGTCCTTCTCACAGTGTTCAGCTAAAACTACAAGTTAGTGCTGTGCGTCCTGCTCACAGTGTTCAGCTAAAACTACAAGTTAGTGCGGTGCGTCCACCTCACAGTGTTCAGCTCAACCTACAAGTTAGTGCGGTGTGTCCTGCTCACAGTGTTCAGCTAAAACTACAAGTTAGTGCTGTGCATCCTGCTCACAGTGTTCAGCTAAAACTACAAGTTAGTGTGGTGCGTCCACCTCACAGTGTTCAGCTAAACCTACAAGTTAGTGCGGTGTGTCCTGCTCACAGTGTTCAGCTAAAACTACAAGTTAGTGCTGTGCGTCCTGCTCACAGTGTTCAGCTAAAACTACAAGTTAGTGCTGTGCGACCACCTCACAGTGTTCAGCTAAACCTACAAGTTAGTGCGGTGCGTCCTGCTCACAGTGTTCAGCTAAAACTACAAGCTAGTGTGGTGCGTCCTCCTCACAGTGTCCAGCTAAACCTGCAAGTTATTTTTTTGCGAGCTCTGCACAGTGTTCAGCTAAAGCTACCTGTAGAAGGTTGGTGGTGTTCTCATACTACAGGCAGGCAGTTGATTTTGCTAGCTGCAGTATCAGTACATATATTTATATATATATATATATATATATAAATATATATATATATATCCCAGCTTAGTGCAGCTACAGGCCATTAGTATGTCTGGAAGGCCAAGAAGGAGAGGCAGACAGTCACAAGCCAATAAGAGAGGGCAAGCAGGCTCTGTGTCTAGTGCTGGTCGTCATCAGCATGTGGCCGTGGGACACGCTTGGCCTTTTTTTCGGCAGCTGGCCGTGTTGAGCCGCAACATGCGGAAGACTTGGTCGAGTGGATGACCAAGCCGTCCTCATCCTCCTCATCCTCTCTCACCCATGCCCAGGGTACTTTGTCTGGCAAAGCAGCGGCCTCTTCCCTTGGCTCAATGTCATTAGTGACTCCTTCCCTAGCCCCACCATGTCCTCCTGAGGAGTCCCTCGAACTGTTTGACCACAGTGTTGGGTATATGCTCCAGGAGGATGTCCAGCGTTTGGAAGGCTCTGATGATGATACTGAGCTCGATGAAGGCAGTAACATGAGCATGGACAGAGGGGGTGCCCAAGAAGGACAGCAATCTGGCAGTCATGCTCCCCCTGCTGCAGCATACTGCCAGGTTTGCTCCAGTGATGAGGAGGGAGGTGATGAAGAGGTCACTGACTCAACGTGGGTGCCTGATAGGAGAGAGGAGGAGGAGGCAGCACATCAACAAAGAGGCAGGGGCCAGCCTAAGGGCAGCACATTGACTGCATCACACCCCAAAGCTCCACATCTGCAGGGCGCTGCAGTCTCTGCGCGTTATTCAAAAAGTTCTTTGGTGTGGGCCTTTTTTGAGATGAGTGCATCAGATCGCACCACTGCTATTTGCAACATATGTCTCAAGCGTATCTCGCGTGGCCAAAACATATCCCGCTTGGGTACCACATGCTTGACCAGACATATGTTGACCTGCCATGCAGTTCGTTGGCAAGCGTATCTAAAAGACCCACACCAAAGAACAAAGAGGACCTCTCCTTGCTCCTCATCTGCTGAGATCTCCAACCCCAATATACCTTCAGTCCTCTCTGAGACCTGCAGTGAGAGGAATGAAGGTGTAGAATTAGGTGTGTCACAGCCAAGTACTTGTGGGCAATCTGCTTTTGGTACACCGACGTCAGATTGTACCAGACAAATTTCCCTGCCCCAGCTGCTGCACCGCCGAAAGAAGTCTGCTCCCAGCCATCCACATGCCCAGCGGTTGAATGCTAGCTTGGCAAAATTGCTAGCACTTCAACTGCTGCCTTTTCAGTTGGTAGACTCTGCCCCCTTCCGTGAGTTTGTGGAATATGCGGTTCCTCAGTGGCAGGTACCCAAACGCCACTTTTTCTCACGGAAGGCGATTCCGGCTCTCTACCGGCATGTGGAAGGCAATGTCCATGCCTCGCTGGACAGGGCGGTCAGTGGTAAGGTGCATATTACCGCTGACTCATGGTCCAGCAGGCATGGACAGGGACGTTACCTAAGTTTTACGGCGCATTGGGTGACTCTGCTGGCAGCTGGGAAGGATGCAGGACAAGGTGCAGTAGTGTTGGAGGTTGTTCCGCCACCACGCCTCCAAAATGCTAATGATTGTGACACACCTCTCTCCTCCACCCCCTCCTCTTCTTCTTCCTCCATGGCCTCTTCCTGTGCTTTGTCCTCAGAACCAGCGGTGCTCCGTAGCCATTCAAGGGGCTACGCAAGTACGCAGGCCAAAAGATGCCATGCGGTGCTTGAGCTGGTGTGCTTGGGGGACAGGAGCCACACTGGGGCAGAGGTTCTGTCAGCTCTGCAGGGGCAGGTTCAGAGGTGGTTGACGCCACGCCAACTTAAGGCAGGAATGGTGGTTTGCGACAATGGCACCAACCTCCTCTCTGCCCTCCGACAGGGACAAATGACCCATGTGCCCTGTTTGGCTCACGTCCTTAACTTGGTGGTGCAGCGGTTCTTGGGCAGGAACCCGGGCTTACAGGATGTCCTGAGGCAGGCCAGGAAAGTCTGTGTGCATTTCTGCCGGTCATATAATGCCAGTACTCGACTGGCAGACCTCCAAAAGGAGTTTAACCTGCCCAAGAACCGCCTAATCTGTGACATGCCCACCAGGTGGAACTCAACGTTGGCCATGCTACAGCGGCTGCACACGCAGCAGAGGGCCATCAATGAGTACCTGTGCGACTATGGCACCAGGACAGGGTCAGGGGAGCTTGGTTTTTTTTCCCCATGCCAGTGGGCCATGATCAGGGATGCATGCACTGTCCTGTCACCATTTGAGGAGGCCATGAGGATGGTGAGCAGTGACAGTGCATGCATCAGTGACACTGTCCCCCTTGTCCACCTGTTGGAGCACACGCTGCGTGGAATAATGGACAGGGCACTTGAGGCAGAACAGAGGCAGGAAGAGGAGGACTTCCTTAGCTCTCAAGGCCCCCTTTATCTAGACAGTGTTCCTGCATGCCCGCCGATCACACAGGAAGAGGACCAGGAGGAGGAGGAGGAGGAGGAAGATTGTGTCAGTATGGAGGTGGAGCCTGGCACTCAGCATCAGCAGCAGTCTTTAAGGGATCAGTCCCAAGAAACACATGGACTTGTACGTGGCTGGGAGGAGGTGGCTGCGGACCATGTCGTCCTTAGTGACCCAGAGGACTCCGGACCGAATGCCTCAGCAAACCTACGCTGCATGGCCTCCCTGATCCTGCAAAGCCTGCGTAAGGATCCTCGTATTCGTGGTATCAAGGAGAAGGACCAATACTGGCTGGCAACCCTCCTTGATCCACGTTACAAGGGTAAGGTTGCGGACCTTATCTTGCCATCGCAGAGGGAGCAGAGGATGAAATATCTTCGGGAGGCCTTGAAGAAAGGTCTGTGCAACGCGTTCCCAGAGACTGGGAGGTTACAAACTCCTGTTTCTGGACAACGTGTTGCTGAGGCTTCGGTCAGTCAAAGAAGGAGTGGTGGAGAAGGTAGCCGTCTGACCGATGCGTTCAGACAATTTTTTGGTCCACAGCCCCAAGGTATGATCGGTTCCAGCAACCATCGCCAGCGTCTGTTTTACATGGTGCAGGAATACCTAGGGGCAAGATCTGATTGGACACCTTTCCCACCGAAAATCTTCTGGGTTACTGGGTCTTGGGGATGGATCACTGGCCAGAGCTTGCACAGTATGCAATTGAGCTACTGGCCTGTCCTGCATCCAGCGTTCTTTCGGAACGCACATTCAGTGCTGCTGGAGGCTTTGTAACTGATCACAGGGTGCGTCTGTCCACCGACTCGGTCGATCGACTGACCTTCATAAAAATGAATCAGTCTTGGATCACCACCAGCTACCAAGCACCTGATGCTGATGTAACCGAATAATTTTTTTTGAAATCTCAGATCCCTTCAAAGACTGCCTATGCTGATGCTGAGTGACTATCCCTAAGTAATTATCCTCTTCCTCCTCAATGATCACGCTGATAGCTTGTAAGAACATTTTTGGTTCTGGGTGCCACCACCAGTGCCTAAGGCCCATTTTTTCAGCCCTTGTTTAACAGGGGCGTGTAATTACAATTTTTGATGCAATACTTTGAAGCAGGGCTCATTTCTGCATTCCAACTAGAGTATCTGTGAGGGGTTGCAGTGTTGTGGCACCAGCACCAGTGCCTAAGGCCCAATTTTTCTGCCCTTGTTCAACAGGGGCATGTAATTACAATTCTTGATCTAATATTTCACAGCAGGGCCCATTTCTGCACCCACCAAGAGCGAGTGAGGACTTACAGTGTTGTGGCACCAGCACCACCACCACCAAAGGCCCAATTTTTCTGCCCTTGTTCAACAAGGGCATGTAATTACAATTCTTGATCTAATATTTCACAGCAGGGCCTATTTCTGCGCCCACCAAGAGTGAGTGAGGACTTACAGTGTTGTGGCACCAGCACCACCACCACCACCAAAGGCCCAATTTTTTTGCCCCTGTTTAACAGGGGCATGTAATTACAATTCTTGATCTAATATTTCACAGCAGGGCCCTGTGAGGGCTTACAGTGTTGTGGCCACAACAACACCTAAGGCCCAAATTTCTGTTGAGTATATAAGGCAGGCCTCTACTTTCAAACATCTAACTTACAAATGACTCCTACTTGCAAACGGAAGGAGACAACAGGAAGTGAGATGAAATCTACCCCTAGGAAGGGAAATTCTCTCCTGTAAGAGTTAATATGGGAAAAACATTTCTCCTTTCCACTGATGCTTTCCAATCCTTGTTCCACAAAAAACCCCAAATTTTCAAAAAAACATTTGTCATTGGGACAAAAAGTGAGGTGAAATCTTCTGAAGAGGAGGACAGACAGCAAAACAAATGTCACAGGGGTGATAACCCTTCCCTATGTTTTCCAAAAAGCTTAAAAAAGATTTTTTGGCTGGAGTTAAACACATTAAAAATGTACCTGTTCAAAATTACAAACAGATTCTACTTAACAACAAACCTACAGTCCCTGTCTTGTTTGCACCGCCTGTATACTGCTGTTCAGAGTATATAGGGCCTGGTTGCCCCACACCTTTCCATTTTTAATTTGGGTTCAGGGTTCCCCTTAATATCCATACAAGACCCAAAGGGCCTGGTAATGGACTGGACATGCCGTTTGTCTCACTGATTTTCATTCATATTGCCAGGACCCGACATTACATTAAACCCGCAAGCAGTTTTAAATGAGATTCTTTCCTTTAAAAATGACATTTTTTGCAGGGACTGTTCTAAACACGGGAAACACGCGCCACTTTACAGGCATACTATAGACACACCCCAGGTGCGATATTTAAAGGAATATTTCACTTTTTTTTTTTTTACTTTAAGCATGTCCCCTAGGGTAGGACCCGGGTCCCCAAACCCTTTTTAGGACAATACCATGCAAATTAGCCTTTAAAATGAGCACTTTTGATTTCGAACGTTCGAGTCCCATAGAGGTAAATGGGGTTCTAACGTTCGTGCGAATTTTCGGTCCGTTCGCAGGTTCTGGTGCGAACCGAACCGGGGGGTGTTCGGCTCATCCCTACTCAGCATCAGCATAGGCAGTCTTTGAAGGGATCTGACATTTCAAAAAAAAATATTCGGTTACATCAGCATCAGGTGCTTGGTAGCTGGTGGTGATCCAAGACTGATTCATTTTTATGAAAGTCAGTCGATCGACCGAGTCGGTGGACAGACGCACCTTGTGATCGGTTACAAAGCCTCCAGCAACACTGAATGTGCGTTCCGAAAGAACGCTGGATGCAGGACAGGCCAGTAGCTCAATTGCATACTGTGCAAGCTCTGGCCAGTGATCCATCCTCAAGACCCAGTAACCCAGAGGATTGTCGGTGGGAAAGGTGTCCAAGTCAGATCTTGCCCCTAGGTATTCCTGCACCATGTAAAATAGACGCTGGCGATGGTTGCTGGAACCGATCATACCTTGGGGCTGAGGACCAAAAAATTGTCTGAACGCATCAGTCAGACAGCCACCTTCTCTACCGCTCCTCCTTTGACTGACCGAAGCCTCAGCAACACGTTGTCCAGAAACAGGAGTTTGTAACCTATCAGTCTCTGGGAACGCGTTGCACAGACCTTTCTGCAAGGCCTCCCGAAGATGTTTCATCCTCTGCTCCCTCTGTGACGGCAAGATAAGGTCCGCAACCTTACCCTTGTAACGCATTATAGGACCGGCGGAAATGCACACAGACTTTGCCTCAGGACATCCTGTAAACCCGGGTACCTGCCCAAGAACCACTGCACCACCAAGTTAAGGACGTGAGCCAAACAGGGCACATGGGTCATTTGTCCCTGTTGGAGGGCGGAGAGGAGGTTTGTGCCATTGTCGCAAACCACCATTCCTGCCTTAAGTTGGCATGGCGTCAACCACCTCTGAACCTGCCCCTGCAGAACTGACAGAACCTCTGCCCCAGTGTGGCTCCTGTCCCCCAAGCACACTAGCTCAAGCACCGCATGGCATCTTTTGGCCTGCGTACTTGCGTAGCCCCTTGAACGGCTACGGAGCACCGCTGGTTCCGAGGACAAAGCACAGGAAGAGGCCATGGAGGAAGAAGAAGAGGAGGGGGTGGAGGAGAGAGGTGTGTCAGAATCACTAGTAGTGGCATTTTGGAGGTGTGGTGGCGGAACAACCTCCAACACTACTGCACCTTGTCCTGCATCCTTCCCAGCTGCCAGAAGAGTCACCCAATGCGCCGTGAAACTTAGGTAATGTCCCTGTCCATGCCTGCTGGACCATGAGTCAGCGGTAATATGAACCTTACCGCTGACTGCCCTGTCCAGCGAGGCCAAGACATTGCCTTCCACATGCCGGTAGAGAGCCAGAATCGCCTTCTGTGAGAAAAAGTGGCGTTTGGGAACCTGCCACTGAGGAACCGCACATTCCACAAACTCACAGAAGGGGGCAGAGTCTACCAACTGAAAAGGTAGGAGTTGAAGTGCTAGCAATTTTGCCAAGCTAGCATTCAACCGCTGGGCATGTGGATGGCTGGGTGCGAACTTCTTTTTGCAGTGCAGCATCTGGGGCAGGGAGATTTGCCTGGTACAATCTGACGTCGGTGTACCGATAGCAGATTGCCCGCAAGTACTTGGCTGTGACACACCTAATTCTACACCTTCATTCCTCTCAGTGCAGGTCTCAGAGAGGACTGAAGGTATAGTGAGGTTGGAGATCCCAGCTAATGAGGAGTATGGAGAGGAGAGTTTTTTGGTGTGGGTCTTTTTTTAGGTACACTTGCCAACAAACTGCATGGCAGGTCAACATATGTCTGGTCAAGCATGTGGTTCCCAAGCGGGAGATCTTTTGGCCATGTGAGATACGCTTGAGACATATGTTGCAAATAGCAGCGGTGCGATCTGATCCACTCGTCTTAAAAAAGGCCCACACCAAAGAACTTTTGGAATAACGCACAGAGACAGCAGCGCTCTGCACATGTGGAGCTCTGAGGTGTGATGCAGTTAGTGTGCTGCCCTTGGGCTGGCCCCTGGAGGGCATTCTGCCTCGTCCGTGATGTGCCTCCTCCTCCCACCTATCAGGCACCCACGTTGAGTCAGTGACCTCATCGTCCCCTCCCTTCTCATCACTGGAGCAAACCTGGCAGTATGCTGCAGCAGGGGGAACATGACTGCCAGATTGCTGTCCTTCTTGGGCACCCCCTCTGTCTGTGCTCACGTTACTGCCTTCATCTAGCTCAGTATCATCATCAGAGCCTTCTAAACGCTGGGCATTCTCCTGGAGCATGTACCCAACACTGTGGTCAAACAGTTTGAGGGAATCCTCAGGAGGACATGGTGGGGCTAGGGAAGGAGTCACTGATGCCATTGAGCCGAGGGAAGAGGCTGCATTGGCAGCTGCTTTGCCAGACAAAGTACCCTGAGCATGGGTGAGAGAGGATGAGGAGGAGGATGATGATTGCTTGGTCATCCACTCGACCAAGTCTTCCGCATGTTGCGGCTCAACACGGCCAGCTGCCGAAAAAAATGCCAAGCGTGTCCCACGGCCACATGCTGATGAGAATGCACCGTGTCCACGACCAGCACTGTTGCCTCTAGACACAGAGCCTGCTTGCCCTATTTTATTGGCTTGTGACTGTCTGCCTCTCCTTGTTTGCCTTCCAGACATACTAATGGCCTGCAGTGAGATGTAGCTGCACTAAGCTAGAATATATATATATATATATATATATATATATATATATATATATATACTGATACTGCAGCTAGCAAAACCAACTGCCTGCCTGTAGTAGTATTAGTATGAGAACACCACCAATCTTCTACAGGTAGCTTTAGCTGAACACTGTGCAGAGGTCACACTACACTAACTTGTAGCTTTAGCTGAACACTGTGCAGAGGACGCACTACACTAACGTTTAAATAATGTAGCTGCCTGCGGTAGTGATAGGATCAGGAAAACACCACCAACCTTCTACAGGTAGCTTTAGCTGAACACTGTGCAGAGGTCGCACTACACTAACTTGTAGCTTTAGCTGAACACTGTGCAGAGGACGCACTACACTAACGTTTAAATAATGTAGCTGCCTGTGGTAGTGATAGGATCAGGAAAACAACATCAACTTTCTACAGGTAGCTTTAGCTGAACACTGTGCAGAGGTCGCACTACACTAACTTGTAGCTTTAGCTGAACACTGTGCAGAGGTTGCACTACACTAACTTGTAGCTTTAGGCTGAACACTGTGCAGAGGTCGCACTACACTAACTGGTAGCTTTAGCTGAACACTGTGCAGAGGTAGCACTACACTAACTTGTAGCTTTAGCTGAACACTGTGCAGAGGTCGCACTACACTAACTTGTAGCTTTAGCTGAACACTGTGCAGAGGTCGCACTAAACTAAAAAATAATGTAGCTGCCTGTGGTAGTGATAGGATCAGAAAAACACCACCAATCTTCTACAGGTAGCTTTAGGTGCACACTGTGCAGAGGACGCACTACACTAACTGTAAATACTGTAGCTAATAGGACTAATAGGATCAGAAGAACACCAGCAATTTTCTTCAACTACTGTAGCAACACCTGCCTGCCTGTCAGTAGGAAGATAATAACAGGAACGGATCTAGCTAAACTGATTACAGGGTATATATATATATATATATATATATGTATATGTATATATATATATATATATATATATATATATATATATATATATATGTGTATATATGTATATACAACACCTGGGATGCATATATATACACATATTGTTCGCAATTCGGCAATCGATTGAACAGACGATGTTCGAGTCGAACAGCTCGAACATGAAGCTCATCCCTATTCTTTACCACCCCAACTATTTGGCTGCTGCCCATCATTTTTTGTGTTTTTGTTCATTTAAGTTCTCTTCATTTGTCGTTATGGTCAGAACTCTGCACCCTCACCTCTTCTACTATAATATGGAGCACCTGCCAAACCACAGTAAGGGCTGTTATCATGCTTCACACAGCTCAACACTATCTGCACACCTACAATAACAGTGAAGTTCCCCACCATTAATTCAAAGGGTCTTAACCACCCTGCGAAGCATAGATCTTTTTGGAAAGAGGCTTTACAACAAGATTGTTATATTCTCTACACCCAGGAGACCCACTTCCTCAAACAAGCACCTCCTAGATGCACTCACGCCAAATTTACTCATATTTTCTTGGTGAATGCAGATGCAAAGAAAAAAGGAGTGATAATTGCAGTAAAAGATTCAGTTCCTTTCACTCTCCACAAGGAACTGGTCAACCCCCGAGGTCGCTACTTCATCTTGGTCTGCTAAATTATCTCTACTACATATTCTGTGGCGAACATATACGCACCAAATGTGCAGATTTGTTTTCTCCACAAAGTTTTGAAGAAAATTCACATAATTCAACTTTTTCTCCTCCAGACACTGTTCCTATATCCAAATTGATCTACAATTTCTTTTAGACAAGGGGTCATTGACTAAGATTAAAACATCTGTGATCAATACCATTACTTGGTCAGATCATGCCTCGTGGCAATGGTGGTGGGTGATTCCTCTTCGAATAATCCCACATACATCTGGAGATACAATCCACGCCTTATCCAGGATGCTCCACGACCAAGTCTGAGTTTGAACAAAATTTATTGGAATTTTTTGACCAGTCTTCTAGACTACAGTTACAGATCCATTTATAGTCTGGAATGCCCACAAGGCATTCATAAGGGGCGTTCTTATCCAGTTGGGGGCGAGGGCTAAGAGAAGGAGGCAGCAACATATTTAAGATATAGTCTTAAAGATCAGAGGACTAAAAAAACTGAACAAAACACAACCCTCACAATCTGTGTCTGACCAGCTCTTAGACAACTTCTCTTAGAGGTCTTTAAAAAAGCCTCCAGGAGATTAACCGCTTCAGCCCTGGAAGATTTGGCTGCCCAATGACCAGGCCATTTTTTGCGAATCGGCACTGCGTCACTTTAACTGACAATTGCGTGGTCGTGGGACGCTGTACCCAAACAAAATGGACGTCCTTTTTTCCCCACAAATAGAGCTTTCTTTTGGTGGTATTTGATCACCTCTGCGTTTTTTATTTTTTGCGCTATAAACAAAAGAAGAGCAACAATTTTGAAAAAAACACAATATCTTTTACTTTTTGCTATAATAAATATCCCATATTTTTTATCAAAAAAACATTTTTTCCTCAGTTTAGGCCGATATGTATTCTTCTACATATTTTTGGTAAAAAAATTGCAATAAGCGTATATTGATTGGTTTGCGCAAAAGTTATAGCGTCTACAAAATAGGGGATAGATTTATGACATTTTTATTATTTTTTTTTACTAGTAATGGCAGCGATCTGTGATTTTTATTGGGACTGCGACATTATGGCGGACACATCGGCCACTTTTGACACATTTTTGAAACCATTGACAATTACACAGCAATCAGTGCTATAAAAATGCACTGATTACTGTGTAAATGTCACTGGCAGGGAAGGGGTTAACACTAGGGGGCGATCAAGGGGTTAATTTTGTTCCCTATGTGTGTTTCTAACTGTGGGGGGATGGGACTGTCTAGGAGGAGAGAGAGATTGGTGTTCATACATAGTATGAACACACGATCTGTCTCCTCTCCCCTGAAAGAACCAGGATCTGTGTGTTTACACACACAGATCCCAGTTCTCACTCTGTCACGAGCGATCGCAGGAGCCCGGCAGGCATCGTGCCCGCCGAGCACTCGCAAAAGGCCAAAAGGCGACGCGACGTAAGGTAACGTTGTTTCGCCCAGCCATTCCATTCAGCCTCAGTAAAACTGCAGCGGCTAGTTGGCAAGCGGTTAAAGATGTCTCACTATGCAAGTGGCAATAGGGCAGGTAAATTGCTAGCAAGCAGACTTAGGGGTCATAGATATAAAAGGAAGATTCCATTTATTTTACATCCTGTCAATCAAGGCAAAGTGTATCACCGGTATCGCAGATGCATTCAGCCATTACTATGGCTCGCTGTACAACCTTAAAAACGACCCTAACACTCCACAACCCACACCAAATATTATTAGGGACTTCTTAAAACCAATTAAACTTCCTAAACTTTCGGAAGAACAACTCAAAAACCTTAACTCTTCCATTACAGATTCTGAAGTCCTACGCATTATTGACTTACTACCCAACAACAAATCGCCAGGCCCAGATGGCTTTACGGTAGAATATTATAAGACTTTCAAACAAACCCTAGCACCACAATTGGTAAAGATTTTTGGTTGAGCTACTGCCTCCTCATCTTTCCCTCCCGAAAATGCTTAAAGCATCTATTGTTGAATTGCCGAAGCCGGGGAAAAACCCAGTCACACCGCAAAATTTTCATCCCATCTCGTTGCTCAATAACTATTTGAAAATCTTTGCAAAACTTTTGGCCACCAGACTGACACCAGACACCAGTCGGGATTCACAAAGGGTTGCCAGACAGCTCATGCTACCCAACGCCTTATAAATGTCATTCATCTAGCTAACAGTGGTAGAACGCCTTCTCTGCTCCTTGCTTTGGATGCAAAGAAGGCATTCAATAGAATTCACTGGCAAGTATTAACTAACTTTGGTTTTACTGACTCAATCTACTAGCTAGCTATAATGGCGTTGTACACTAATCCATCTGTATACGTTTATATCTCAGGGACTCTGTCAACACCATTTGAAATATCTAATGGTACCCATCTAGGATGCCGGTTATCCCCATTAATTTTTTATTTACCAATGGAGCCTATGGCCACATATTTACGATCCCACCCTCAAATAGCTGGTCTTTATCTGGGAAATAGGTCCCATATAATCAGTCTATTCGCTGATGATATCATACTAATGCTCACAGACGTGGAGACCTACCTGGCTTCGTTTCATCTGTCATTACATAAGTTCAATGGTAATGTATATCCTATTATGAGGTAAATGAGACAAAATTGTATATTTTAAATTAGGGCATACTGGCTGGCAATAAATGGAAGCTAGAATGAAACTTCCCTTATGTGTGGAAAAATAATGGGATTAATTATCTGGGTATTACTCTCACCCCTAAAGATGAGGACCTCATAAAGGCTAATTACACCCTTTTCTTGGTCTCATTCCACTCTAAATTGGATAAACTAGCCCAAGTTGAGCTGTCATAGACAGGATGTCTCACAGCTTTTAAAATACAGATATTGCTACAATTACTATATTTATTTAGAACCTTAACTGTACCAGTTCCAAGTTCTTACTTTACAACCCTGCAATCTATACTGAACAAATACCTATGGCAGGGTAAGAAAGCCAGTTGTGCCTTCAGTAAACTGATCAATCTTAGGACAGCTGGGGGAGTGGGCCATACCCACTTACAAGACTATTATTTTGTGTCACTTCTGGTTTAATTCAGGAGATGGACTGTTCCTGAGTCTGACTCCTTGTGGGCAGAATTGGAGCAATCTCATGTCCCTGGGGGGAATTTAGACAACTTACTCAACAACACGTTAAATAATAAGCTTGCTCCACCTATTTTAGCTACAATCAAATCTTGGGTTCACTTGTGTAAAACTCATCAGATGAATGGCTATTTTGACACCTTTAAAATTCCCTATTTCTGCTTTGTCTCTCCTTATTCCAGATCTAAACCTCACAGCTTGGATAGATAGGGGTATTTCCTTCTTAGAAGACTTGCTGGTTGGCCCAGCACTCAAAACATTTAGAACTCTGCAATTGGAATACAAGCTTTCGTTCACTGAATATTACAAATATATGCAGATCGCTCATCTGGTGAGGGTTGCTAAACAACTACAAACTTCATTGTCCAGGCAGTTAGCTCAATATTATCAAACCACAAATACCTCACTCAAGGGTATTTAGCTTTTCATGCATATCTACGTTTATTAAATCTGCTTCCATAATTGCTTGGATTTATTTAACTTTTTTTATTGAATTAAAAAAAATAAAAATAAACATACATAGTACCATATAACATACAAGAATCTCAACATACAAAAATACAACCATATACATCACACAGGAAAAAAAAAAAAATTGCTTGGAAAAAGATTTTGGGATAGAGTATTCTATTGATCAGTGGAGGAGGGCCCTGAGTACAGCCTATTCTTCCACCAAAAGTGAAAATCTTTTGGAACTTTATTTAAAAAATACTGTTACGCTGGTATTTGACACCGTACCGATTGTCCAACATATATCCAGATCTTTTTTCTAATTGTTGGAGGCTTTGCAGGTCAACAGGAACATTAGTTCATATCTTGTGGTCCTGACAAAAACTATATCCATTTTGGACTCAAGTGTTTAAGATTATAACAAAAATTCTATGACTGAATCTAGAATTAACCCCAGGAATGGCTATCTGTCTCTGGGATTGGAGTCAATTCCTCCATTCAATAGACATATGGTGTCACACATTTTATTGGCAGCACACCTAACCATACTTAGACATTGAAAAGAATCAAAGATCCCACTTATCGCAGAGGTAATCCAAACAACCCATACCCATGGTACATATGAGGTTCTCTTTGCATCTAGTATAGGAACATATGGGGTTACTTCTGAAATATGGAGACCTTGGCAAAAGTGGTATTTGGGATGCTCCAGCTTTGACTCTACTTGTTAGTGAATTAATGTGTTTACCACTGAATGCTGCACACCTACTTTTAATATGGAGAAGTTCTATATGGGAATATCCTTGAGAAAGTCACGTGGTCAGTGACGCAACGCATGGGAGGAGCCTGTGACGTTCACTGCTGTCTGACACATCTAGCTGAGCAGCAGCGGCTTTTTCGATAAGCCTCGTCCACAGCGGCTGACTGCGATCTGCATGCCTGTATGCCTTAATCAAACCGGGCGCACGTGAGTGTATCACTGTGCTTTTTGCTTTTGTCCTTTTTTTCCGGTTCATCACGCAATGATCTATTTCTTTGTTTGTTTTTCATAAATTATCCTTTATTGAGAACCAAACTATCAACATTATTTCGGCTGAAGGTGCATGTAGTTAAAGTTATGAACAACAATTACTACAGAAATTAATCGCCTTATTTTAATTAGGAATTAACTGCTGGGCTAATCATACTAATTTCCTGGACTAGTCTATCTCCGCTGAACAATTTCCCTAATAATCGTATTTTATTTGTTAAATCGACATTTATTATTTTCTTATTATTATTATTATCACTGATTGTATACTGATCACCATGGGGATTTCTTGCATTTATCAGTATTATTGAGCAATTGTTAGGGAACTTTAACACTAATGTGCACTTTTCAGCAATTTATTCATTGAGTGATTTTGCGCAACTTTTTACGTTGTATTTCCATTTTTATCACATTTTATATTTTGCACAGTTTGCAATTTCACATGGTTTCAGATGCACATTGATTGACCATTTATTATGCGCATCAATATTTATATATTTTTTTTCTATATGGGAATAGTACACTTTGTAAGTTTTTGCAAAATATGGAGCACAATGTTTTAGCCATGCTCTTTCTTCTGACTTTTAAGTTTATATTTCTTTTGTATTATGTGTTCACTATACAGAAATTGACATGTATGTTTTGTTGCTGCTCAAAATTCAAAACCAATAAACACGATTGAAACTAAAATACTTAATTCCATGTATACCAAGAAAAAAAAATGCTAGATTCCATATAAAGTTTTTAATTTTCCACAGTTTTTTGGATCCTTGAATATTTTTTATAAATAGTCAGCTTTCCTGGGAAGTGCAATAAAATCTAACAGACCTCTTGGCATTTCCATCAGTTGTCAATGTAATAAATGTACTGACAGCATGCCACAAAGGGGTCTATTTATAAATGTTTTCACACAACATTTACACAACTTTCACACATAAATTCAACATTTCTATAAGAGCCATTTCACACTGGTGCGCTTGAAATGCGGTAAGCATTTTAAATGCGCTTTAACATGCTTTTAATGCGTTTTTGTGCGCTTTCTGGTTTCCTGACTACCAGACATG
This sequence comes from Lithobates septentrionalis, assembly GCA_037952835.1. NCBI lineage: Eukaryota > Metazoa > Chordata > Amphibia > Anura > Ranidae > Lithobates > Lithobates septentrionalis. Next base: position 12,502,595 of record JBBDGP010000082.1, read on the forward strand.
TGACCTCAAAAACACAGATGGGAAGCATTTTTGATGCACTTTTGATGCATTCCCATTGCCTTGTTGTAGAAGGTACCCAGTGATGTGAACAGTTACATAGGAGGTATAGCTTTCTCAGTTGCACTTTTTTTTTTTTTTATCAATAATTTTTATTAGATTTTTCACATATGTTACAGGTAATTAGTAAGGAACATATTCCAAGTTAATTAAACTTCAAAGTAAGTACAAGTGGTTCCGTTTAACATAACATAGTAGTACTTAGTACTTTTCCAAGAGCAGATATCAGGAGTGTTTGTAGTTTATTATAACCATAAGAACTTAAGGCTTCATATGTAAGCCGCTGCTCTGGACCAATGAGACCAAGGTTGCCATTCTGATCTGGCTTTAGTAATTTTGCCTTTGCTAGAGGCTACCATCATTCGTAGCTATAGTGTAAGTTAACCAGGTCCAGGGTGTTTTCTATGGTCGGTGCCTGGTTGTTCTTCCAGAGCCTGGTTATGCTTAGCCTAGCCGCTAGGAGGATGTGAGTTGTCACTTTTCTGAGAGGTAAGGGTATGTTTTCTATTTTTAGATTTAGTAGTCTCAAGGCTGGTGACGGGAGTATGTTGTGTTACATCCGACAGTATATGGAATATGGATGTCCAAAAGTCATGTAGTAATGGGCATTCCCACATTATATGGAGAAGGTCTCCTTTTGACTTGTTACATCTCCAGCAAGTGTCTGGAGTAGTCTTGCTAAAGGAATTTATTCTTGTGGGTGTTAGATACCAGCGTAAGGAAATTTTTTGTGTGAGTTCCCAAAGTGTGGAGCATTGGGTAGACTGATAGATAGAACGAAGCGCTGTCTGCCATTGTGTGTCTGTGAAATTGTGTGCTAGATCTGATTCCAGTGTAGGTGTGAGTTTATTTTAGTAAATATCTGTTTTTGATGGAAGGTGTTGTAGAAAAGAGATATACCCTTTACTTTCTCATCGGGATTGTTTAGATACGACCAAATTTTTGGAGGAATTGTGTATGTCGGAGTAGGTATATGGGAGATATAGTGTCTCACTCGCAGGTAGTTGAAATATTCAGTGGCAGGGAGATTAAACGCTTTCTGTAGTTGAGGGAACGTCAATAGCGCAGGTCCTTGAAATAGGTTTTGTATCTGTGTGATGCCTTTTGTTGCCCAGTGAGACAAAGATAAGTCTGGTGATAATTGATGAAGTATGTCTATTGGGATGGGTGGGTAATATGTGTTGTGTTGTGGTGAGTCTACTTTGCTTAACTTCTTCCAAGCCAAAGCTGAGGCCTTCATTTTGGGGGAAATTGCATTCGAGATGGGGAATCCAAGTGGAGTGCCTAATATCCATGTTTTTAGGGTTGTATGTTTGAAGTTTGCTGCTTCTATGGGGGCCCATAGAGTTTTGGGATTTGGTTGGAACCAATCTTGTAATTGGGTTAGGATAGTTGCCCAGTGCTAATTTTCAAAGTTGATAGATCCCGTCCCTCCTGCAAGTTTGTGTTTGAATAATTTAGAATGTGCACATCTAGGTTTTTTCTCTTTCCAGAGATGTTTGTTAAGCATGGACTGGAGATCTTTGAAGTATGATGTCGGTAATGGGATAGGGATGGTCCTAAAAAGATACAGTAATTGTGGTAGGTGTAGCATTTTGAAAGCAGCCAATCTACCTGACCACGATAATTCATGTTTTGCTAGTTGTTGTGTTTCTTTTTGGAATTTGGCAAGGAAGGGTTTAAAATTGTAATTAAAGAGACTTTTTGTTGATTTTGTTAATTGAACTCCTAAGTAAGTTATGTCGTTTTCAGCCCATGTGTATGTATAGCATTTTTGAAGCAGATTTTAGGTTGTGGCGTCTATACCTAGATCTAGGACATATGATTTTGTCGTGTTGACTTTGTAGTAGGATAGTCTGCTGAACTGTTGTAGGACTTTTTGGACTTCTGGTAGTGAGGAAGTGGGGTTGATTATCATGAGGATTACGTCGTCTGCAAATAAGCTGATTTTATGGGATGTCTTACCTATCTCAAATCCTGATATTTTGGGGTTGTCTGATGTGCTCTGCCAGGGGTTCTATTAGTAAGTTAAAGATAAGTGGGGATAGGGGGCACCCCTGCCGAGTGCCATTTGATATGTGGAATGTTTGCGATAGCATGTCTGCCGAGAAAACCTGGGCAGAGGGGGTGGAATATAATGCTAATATGGCGTTCAAAATGCGTCCTTTAAATCCAAATTTTTGGAGAGTTTGCTGTAGGTATGTCCAGTGGATCCTGTCTAATGCCTTCTCTGCGTCCAGTGATAGAAGCAGAGAAGGCGTTCCGCTGGACTCAGTGTAGTGAATAATATCTATCATTCTTCTGGTTGCATCTGATGCTTGACGTCCGGCAGTGAAGCCAGATTGGTCTTTATGTATTAAGTTAGGCATGATATTGAGTAGTCATGAGGCAATCACTTTCGCATAAATTTTGAGATCTAAATTTAGGAGTGAGATCGGGCGGAAGTTTTGGGGTGTCACTGGGTCTTTTCCTGGTTTTGGTAGAGTTACAATTAGTGCTGTTAAGGATTCATTGGGAAACTTAGCAGAGAAGGCCATATTGTTAAACATGTTGGTTAGATGTGGTACTAGGTGATGGGTAAATTGTTTAAAGTAAGCTCCCGTGAGCCCACCTGGACCCGGGGCTTTATCTGGAGGGAGGGATTTGATAGTGGTAGTGATTTCCTGTTCCGAGAAAGGATCGTTTAGCCGGGTTAACTGGTCTATTGTTAGAGTTGGGAGGTTGATTTGGCTTAAGAATGAATTAATTTCATCAAGTGTGGGTTGATATGTATCTGGGTCTTGTTTGAGGTTGTATAAGTCACCATAATATGTGCTAAAAGCATCTGCTATTGCTTGTGGGTTTATCAATTTTTCCCGTGTGCGGGGGTGGTATAAATAGCCTATTTTATGTTTGATTATCCTAGTCTTAGTGCGGTTAGCTAGGGGTTTACCTGCTTTGTTGGAAGTGGAGTAGGATGTGGCTTTTAGTTTTCTTTGTGCATGTTCAAATGACTGTAAAAGATGTAATCTAAGGTCTTGTCTAAGGGATAGTAGTTGTGCCGAGAGTGCAGGGTGGGGGTAAGATTTGATTTGGTTTTCCAAGTTGTTTATTTGTGATGTTAGAGTGTCTATATGTTGTGTCCTTTTCTTCTTGAATTGGGAACTCAGTTTTATCAGTACACCTCGAATAAATGCCTTGTGCGCATTCCACACCACTCCTGGGTACGACACGGAGCCTTCATTGTTCTCAAAGTTTTCCGCTAAATGTTTAGTTATATCTTGGGAGTTTTCTGGATTTTAAATAATGTAATTATTCGTTTTCCACAAGAAGGTGTTTTTTTGTTGCGAGGAATCAGATATAGAAATGGTGATGGGGCATGGTCCGACCAAGTTGTGGTGTGGATCACAGATGCGCTGATTTTTTTGCAATAACCATTTGTCTGTACAGAAGAGGTCGATTCTAGAGTAGGTTTTATGGAGCGGAGAGAGGAATGTGTAGTCTCTCTCCGTTCCATGTTGGCAACGTTAAACATCAAACAGGTCACGAGTAGCAATGAAAAATTTCAATGGGGATCCTCTACGTTTAGCTGCAGAATTGGAGTCCATCTGGATATCTGGAACTAAGTTGAAGTCTCCACACAGAATTAAATGACAGCACTGTAGAGGCTGGATTTTTTCATAAGTTTACGGAGGAACTGAATTTGGCGGACGTTTGGAGCGTATAAGTTGACTAATGTATAGTCTGTTTTGTTGATGGTGCAGACCAAGATGAGGTAACGTCCATTGGGGTCTGAGAGAACTTGTTTCAATTGGAAAGTGACCGTGTCCTTAACTGCTATCAGTACACCTCTTTTCCTTGAGGTGAAGGAGGCGGTGTAAATATGTGGGAAGTCGATATTTTTGCATGTTGGTGTAGCTGAAGAATCAAAATGCATACAGGATGTCGCATTTCGTGTCTCGGGCTGTTTTCCAGAGTGAGTGTATTTCGGCTGGGTGGTTAGGCCCATTAGCATTTAGTGACAGAATTGTGACTGACATTTGCGGTGTGTTGGGTGTGACTCAGGTGGTCACAGGCACTTACAGCTAGTTGCGACTTGATGGAAGCTGTGGTGTAGTTACAGGCGATGTATCTTCTGTGGTTACTGGTAGTCTTGGTCTTCATTGGTGATCACTGAAAGAAGGTAGAACTAGAACTGCAACACAACAACAAAGTCAATAAGAGAAAACTGAACAAGAACAAATGAAGCTTGTAGGGTGGTAGATGAGGGTGTTTTTATCATGGGTGAGGGGGATAGGTAGTGTATCTGGTGATTAAATTAAACCACTGCTGGGGGAGACAAGAGTCAAGAGCTTTGTTGACAATTAAGCTTACAGCTGATAGCCAGGGAGATTATCTTCTGAAGTTAGATGAAGGCCTGTTGAGATCAGGATTTGCGGGTCCCATCAACTGGTGTATTTCCCAGGAGTGCGACGGGAGAAGTGGTGGGGACCACAATGCGCCAACGGTGGGTTGGGATCATGCGGGGGGTCAGGAAGGATTTCCCAAGTGTGAAGTAGACGCATGCAACTTTGAAGTTTGCTGATCATGTGTGGCGATCCATTGTGCGTCACCAGTAGTGTTGCAGGGTATCGCCATTTGTATAAAATCTTGTGGTTATGGAGGCCTTTGGTAACTGGATTTAGTTGTCTCCGTAGTTGTAAGGTATACTTAGATAGGTCAGGGAAAAGAAGGATGTTTTCGTATGGTGTCGGGAGCCATGAACCACTCCTGGCCACAGAAAGTAATTTCTCTTTAATATGGAAAAAATGTACTCTCATCAGTACATCCTTGGGAACGGAGGCTGCAAGATGTGAGGGTTTGGCAATCCTGTGTATCCAATCGATTATTATGTCCCTTGGCGAGGCATCGGGAAGGATCGTGTGTATTGATTCCTTGGCAAATTTAGGGAGATCAGGTGGCGGGATGGATTCAGGAATACTTCTCAGCTTTAAGTTATTCCTCCTGGATCTGTCCTCTAAATCTGCTAATTTGGCCCTTACCCAGAATTGCTGTTCTTTTATTTCATCATAAGTATCAATGATATCAATAACAGTTGTGGTGCATTCCTCCATGCTATTTTCAATGAGTGTTACTCTTTCATCCATTACATGCATATCTGTGGAAATCTTGGTAAATAAGGATGATATGTCAGTCATTAGAGAGGACTGGAGGGAGAGTAACATATCCTTTAAGGTTGTATCTATCACAGGTTGTCCTGTGGTAGGAAAGGAGGCCATGGAGGACTGTAAGGCCTGGTTGGACTGGAAGTGGCGAAAAGCCTGGGCCTCATTTTGTGGATCTGGCAGCTGTAAGTCCATCCACATGCGGGCCTTCGCGGGGCTGCCTGTGATGGGATTAGCCTCTGATTGGTGACTGGATGACAGGGATGCGGATTGGGGTTCTTGTTCTCCCTGAATTTCGTCAGGGAGAACGGTATAGGTCTCATGTGTCGCGGTCGCGGCCGTGCCGGCACCATCTTGGGTCTGACTGACCTTAGGAGGAGGCTTGCGGAAGAAGGCTGTCAGCTTTTGAGGACAGTGTTCATTCATCCTCTTGCGGGACATGGTTCTCTGGGGTCTCCGGATGATAAGGAGGTAGGATGGCTGTGGATTTTTCACTGGATCAGGCCTGTGCAGCTGTGAGTCTCTCCCCAGGCTGACGAGCTTAGCATCTAAGCAGCCATCTCCAGCGCTGGCAGACCACGCCCCTTCTCAGTTGCACTTTTGTCACACTGGAAAAGTGTGTTTTAGCACAGCAAAAACACCAGTTTAAAAGGGGTCAGGGGCAGGTTACACATTATACAATTTTTTTTTGTTTCAATGATTTTATTAATGTTTTCAAATTCACAGGAAAAAACAGTGAAGCAGTTACAAGTAATAGAAATGACAAAAAATGAGTGCAAACAAGCCATTAATAATGCAAGTCATAGTAAACTGAACTTCGCAAAGTGTATAATTGCAACTCCATAAGGGTCCAAACCGGAGAGGATTGGGGTGGTACATTTGAGGGACTCTGTAAGGTAATTACAGGTAAACCAGGCATGCCACCATGGCACCCAAACACCCCTATTGGGAACTAACTGTGAAGTTTAGATAAAAACGGAGGTTATTCCCGCGCTACCGGATAGGGAAAAAAGATATCGTATTCAAGTGAAAATGCAAGCTTAATTTTTAGAACTGTATAACCCGTATATGGCCGGCCAGCTGCAAACACCGAATAAAGGGCTCAGACATAAACCCAAACCATGTAAAGAGAAAAAAAGGGGGGGGGGGTGGTGCTGCGCTATTCGAAGGGTCTTTGTGGTATGTAAATGATCCTTGGTGATCAGTATGATTAATGTCAATATACGAAATAATAACCAATACATGCAAATGAATCAAAAGGTGGAGAATAAACCAATTCAGTGTATGGTAAAATAATTCAATCCTATAATACAATCAATATAACGTGCTCGTGCTCTTGTGCCTTATAAAATATTGGAATATTCCAAGCTAATAAATATGCTGAAGTGCAAAAAAAATAAAATATTACCACACAAAATCTAAGTGTCAAATGAATTCAGAAGAAACGCATGGTCTCCTGATCCTAGTGTTGCGACCAGTGCAACAGTGCAAAACGCAGTATAAAGTGATCACGTGAATAAATAAATAATTAGTCCATAGGTTGCTGGTGTCCTACTAAATACATTAATAAGTCCTTTGATATCCAAAACAAGTCCGTGCAGTCTATAAACAAAATTGGTCAATGGTGCACAAAGAAACAGTGCTCAAACACAGCAGAAACAATGACAGTAAGGTGGTGATATGTAAATAAACCACTCTGTGTCCTCTTCATGCAGCATGCACTAGTGTGGGTAATAGCCCCTTACCTAGCGGTGCTAGGTCAACCGCATATAGGATATAAGATCTCGAGGTCCAGGGTCTCTCCTGAGTCTCTGTATCCTGGTTGGCTGGCTCTGCAGGGTCCTATTGGGGGCCGGGTATATCTGGTTACGGTCCTAATTGGGGTCCCGGGGTACTGCAACTCCTAGCTCCTCCTCCAAATCACATCTCCAGTGTATGAAAAATATAGGACAGAGTACCCCAATAGTGTAGTAGGTTTTTTGTAAGGGTCACTTTATTCACATATACATTGCACAAAGGTACTCACATTACTCACATTAAGCAGTTTTTTTCCCAGCGTTGTATCCTATGAGCCGCGAACTCGCAAAGACATTCAGCTGAGATAAGGAAGGTAGAAAGCAAGCCTATTCCGTCCCTACGCGTGACGTCACGATCACGTGACTTCTTCAGGGGATGAAAGAAATAGGCTAATTTAGGTCTTAAATAGTCTCTACTATAGACATCAATGGGCGGCCATTTTCTTGTAGCCGCGCCGGCCATTGCTTGGTTTTCGATGTGCGCGGCCATTTTGTTGGTTGGTGAAAGATATCCTAGATGTATTTAAAGGGAGGAGGCCGGATGCTTGTGTGTATCTATGGTGATGAAACAAATAGAAATCGCCAGACTCTTTTATATTTCAGGGACGGCGAGTTCTGTGGTAGCAATCTCTGCAGCAAGTATTAAACCTGCTGACATGTAGTGAGCTAATTGTGGATTGCTGTTGTTAATGGCATTATAAAGATAAATGTATGTGAAAGATAAAAAAGTATAAAAAACATTAATAAAATGAATTGAATAAAAAATATTTTTTATTATTATTATAAAAGCTAAAGACATATAAGAACTGCTATAAAAATTCTAGATATTACTAGAAAATTTTCCATACAAGGGGAGAAACAAATAGTTCTCTGTACACTTCTGTAGGCTTATTGGGTGCATAAAAAGAAGGGGGGGTTTTTTTCGTTCTCAGTATAGAATATAAAAATGGGAAAAACAACCGATGGTGTTTGTTGGGTAGGTTCGCTACTTAACAGGTAGGTCGTGGAATAGGCTTATTTCCTTTCTCCCATGAATAACATCCCTGAGTGGATGGAACAGGGGGAGATGGGGCTGGGTTTAAAGGAGGGGAAAGGGGGAATAGAGAAGATTATAAAGAAACACTGGCACATACTTCTGGCAGACAAAGACCTACAAGATAAACTTCCTCGCAACCCCAGATTTATATATAAGAAAGCACCCACCCTAAAAGATAAAATTGTAAAAAATGTTATAGACCCCCCAAAGAAAACGATGTCCTTCTTCACACGGAGTGGTTTTTTCCCTTGTAAAAGGTGTTACGCGTGTTTAAAAACTAAGCGCCCGAATGAAAAGAAATTTCACTTTGTATCAAATAGCACTGGAGAGACATATGAGATCAAAGATTTCATCTGCTGTAACACAGAGGGAGCAGTATACGCCTTAGAATGCAGCTGCGGCCTACAATACATAGGTCGCACAAAAAGACCCCTTAAAGTCAGGATTAAGGAACACGTAAATAACATCCTGAAGGGGTATGACAAACACAGTGTATCCAAGCATTTCCTGATGTGTCACAATAAAGACCCCACACAATTAAAATTTTGGGGAATTGAACCATATAAGAGACACTGGCGAGGAAGTCACAAAGTAAGAACCCTCAGCCAGCTTGAATCCAAATTGATATATACCTTAGACACTTTTGCCCCTAGAGGTCTGAACATTGAGTTCGATTTGAACTGTTTTTTAAGTGATTTTTAATGCGATCTCTGAAGTTAACTTACAATGCGATTTTTTATGCGGTTCTGTTTCATGCGTTTTTATGCGATTTTTATTGAACAGTGTGCAGGATAGTCTCTTTCCACAAACTTGGTCCATCCAATACATATACTGATACATGCCCCTCATGGAGGCCTCCTTGTTCCCCTCTATCCACATCCTTACCCCTCAACCCCCCCCCCCTCCCCTTCCCATACCCCCCTTACAATCCTCCCCCCCCCCTTTTTTTTCTCCTTCCCTTCTCCCTCCCCCCCCCCCCCTTCCCCCTTTCCCCTCCTTTAAACCCAGCCCCATCTCCCCCTGTTCCATCCACTCAGGGATGTTATTCATGGGAGAAAGGAAATAAGCCTATTCCACGACCTACCTGTTAAGTAGCGAACCTACCCAACAAACACCATCGGTTGTTTTTCCCATTTTTATATTCTATACTGAGAACGAAAAAAACCCCCCCTTCTTTTTATGCACCCAATAAGCCTACAGAAGTGTACAGAGAACTATTTGTTTCTCCCCTTGTATGGAAAATTTTCTAGTAATATCTAGAATTTTTATAGCAGTTCTTATATGTCTTTAGCTTTTATAATAATAATAAAAAATATTTTTTATTCAATATATTTTTTATTCAATTCATTTTATTAATGTTTTTTATACTTTTTTATCTTTCACATACATTTATCTTTATAATGCCATTAACAACAGCAATCCACAATTAGCTCACTACATGTCAGCAGGTTTAATACTTGCTGCAGAGATTGCTACCACAGAACTCGCCGTCCCTGAAATATAAAAGAGTCTGGCGATTTCTATTTGTTTCATCACCATAGATACACACAAGCATCCGGCCTCCTCCCTTTAAATACATCTAGGATATCTTTCACCAACCAACAAAATGGCCGCGCACATCGAAAACCAAGCAATGGCCGGCGCGGCTACAAGAAAATGGCCGCCCATTGATGTCTATAGTAGAGACTATTTAAGACCTAAATTAGCCTATTTCTTTCATCCCCTGAAGAAGTCACGTGATCGTGACGTCACGCGTAGGGACGGAATAGGCTTGCTTTCTACCTTCCTTATCTCAGCTGAATGTCTTTGCGAGTTCGCGGCTCGTAGGATACAACGCTGGGAAAAAAACTGCTTAATGTGAGTAATGTGAGTACCTTTGTGCAATGTATATGTGAATAAAGTGACCCTTACAAAAAACCTACTACACTATTGGGGTACTCTGTCCTATATTTTTCATACACTGGAGATGTGATTTGGAGGAGGAGCTAGGAGTTGCAGTACCCCGGGACCCCAATTAGGACCGTAACCAGATATACCCGGCCCCCAATAGGACCCTGCAGAGCCAGCCAACCAGGATACAGAGACTCAGGAGAGACCCTGGACCTCGAGATCTTATATCCTATATGCGGTTGACCTAGCACCGCTAGGTAAGGGGCTATTACCCACACTAGTGCATGCTGCATGAAGAGGACACAGAGTGGTTTATTTACATATCACCACCTTACTGTCATTGTTTCTGCTGTGTTTGAGCACTGTTTCTTTGTGCACCATTGACCAATTTTGTTTATAGACTGCACGGACTTGTTTTGGATATCAAAGGACTTATTAATGTATTTAGTAGGACACCAGCAACCTATGGACTAATTATTTATTTATTCACGTGATCACTTTATACTGCGTTTTGCACTGTTGCACTGGTCGCAACACTAGGATCAGGAGACCATGCGTTTCTTCTGAATTCATTTGACACTTAGATTTTGTGTGGTAATATTTTATTTTTTTTGCACTTCAGCATATTTATTAGCTTGGAATATTCCAATATTTTATAAGGCACAAGAGCACGAGCACGTTATATTGATTGTATTATAGGATTGAATTATTTTACCATACACTGAATTGGTTTATTCTCCACCTTTTGATTCATTTGCATGTATTGGTTATTATTTCGTATATTGACATTAATCATACTGATCACCAAGGATCATTTACATAACTGTGAAGTTTAGTTGAGTCACTCTACTCCTCTGGTGTTCTATTTATATCAAATTCCTCATTGGGGATGAACTTCCAGGGATAATTCCCAAACACTATGTCGAACTGAAGCAACATGTAGATTGTCTTGTATGACTCTAGGCCGGGGGTAGGCAACCTTTTCAGCACAGTGTGCCAAAAAATGTTTTCAAAGAAATTGAACGTGCCGATTTTATAACAAAAAAATGTCAATTTCACACTCTCAATCACAAAAAGGATTTTTTATAAAGTAAATGCTGTAAACTACTTTAGTAGTGAGAAATTAACATCCTGCACTCTCACGACTTTCACGCCTCAGATCAGCCCCAATTCATGTACCTTCACACCTCAGATCACTGTCCCCCCTGCAAATCTGTTTTACCCCTGCTCATCTGGCCCAACACTGAACACCCCTGCTCATCTACCCCAACACTGAACCCGCCTGCTCATCTGGCCCAGCACGGAACCCCCCTGCTCTTCTGTCCCACTGCTGAACCCCCTTCTCATATCTTCCACCACTGTACCTTCCTGCACATCTGCCCCGGCTGTAGTACCCTCCTGCTCATCTGTCCCACCTCTGAACAGGTGGGACAGATGAGCAGAGTAGAACTGCACCCAATCTCTTCCCCATCACAAAAGCTTACAATCGCAGATACAGCAAAGTTAGAGAACCAAACAATGTTTCCCATCTTTTACAATGTGTGGGGGCACTGTGCCTTCCCCTCAGTGCAGGTGTGGCATAGGGAACTCTGAAATTGGAATGCATTAGTGTCTCACCGACACTTCTCTGCCCTGCTCTGCTGATGGAGAGGGAGTCGAGTGCCGGCAAAAGAGGCTTCATGTGCCGCTTGCGGCACCAGTGTTGGGGGTTGCCTACACCTGCTCTAGGACTTACTGGGAAATCATTAGTCGCTGTTCAGGGGAGGGTAAGGAAAAGGGCAGGTGGGGTGTGGAGGGGTGGGGTGTCAGCTCGCACCTGTATGCTATGTGACGGCATACAATGTCTCATGAGTATCCCCAGGTCAAGCTATTATGAAATGTTTAAGAGGTTGTGGAAATCTGCCGATTCCGTAAAGTATAGCCAGCAGGCTCAGGTTTTTTGGAATTTTGTCGAGGTCTCCCTTGCTTGGTGAATTAGGGCTCCATTTTGGCTATTCTCCTTATGCATTGTAGCCACTCAGAAATACTAGTGGGGGTGTTATTTATCCAATGTACGGGTATGCATTGTTTGACAGCATTGATGAGGTGGAGAGCGAGAGATTTTTTGTAGGCCGATTGGAGTATGGATGTGTGGTGAAGCAGGTATTGTGTTGAGGTGAAGTCTGGAGCGTAGGTTGTTATATGAGTGGTAAGGCGATGTATTCCTTTCCAGAAGGGCTGTATTAATGGGCAATCCCACCAGATGTTGATCAGGGAGCCCTGGGATGGTATTTGTGGATCTTATCTGGGGTCCTGTACCACCTAGAGAATATTTTGAATCCATTTTCTTGTGCTGATGTTAGTGGACCCTTTGTAAATGTGGGTATAGATTCGCTTCCATTCTTCCTTAGACAGATCTAATGCGAGTTCTCTTTCCCATTGTTGGCTAGTTGTGTTTGCCTTGGGATCGCAGCCTGTGAACATGAGCGAGTATATGTCTGAAATCAGGTGTCTTTGGGGTTCCGATCTGGTGCAGATCGCTTCAAAGGGAGGGTGATTCCTGTGCCACTTGGGGAGAGGCTTAGAGCTATTGAGGAAGTGTCTACTTTGCAGGTATTTGAAGAAAGGAATGGTTCAGTCAGGGTATTGAGAGGAGAGGGCTGGATATGGTAGAAGCTTGCCTTTACCAAAAAAGTGTTCTGCTCTAAGTTAAGCTCTGGGAATCCAGGAGGGAAGTGTCATGAACCTTCGAATACTGGATTGTCATGAAGCTTGGAGTAGTGGCTGATTCATAATGCTGGGACAAATACTGTTAGGAGATGCTGATGTCAATTCCAGCCACCTGTCTGTCTGTTGCCTGCTAGAATGTGTATTGTAAATAAGTCTACTATGGGATCTAAGAGTCATTAGATCCCCATTGTTGTTTGTGTTAATTAACTCTGCTATTGTGTGAAGAAGAGTCTGTGTTGATTTGTGATAATGTTGATTGTGTTTTCTGAGCTACAAGATGGCCAGTCTGGCCTAAAGGTCATGTCTGAGTCATCTTGGCTGTCTAAAGGGATTAGTTAATTAGCCCATGTTAATAAGGTTTCTGGTCACAGGTGTATGTTCAGAGTAATATGAGCAGGAGGTATACAGCTCCTCTTTTACTGTATAAAAGAGCCTGTATTTTTCAATAAAAGAGATTCCTGGTTGAACTTACATACAGCCTGCCTGGTGTTTGTTCTGAGCTACACAACTGGATTAGAACAGCACATAGCTGTAGTTCTAGTCCCGGAGCATCGGATGACCGAACCATCAGATTTTGCGATCTGCAATCTGATTCTATAGCCGCAGAGGAGTGTCGGGAGAGTGGAATCAAACGAGCTGGGGCTCCTTACATTGGTTGGCAGCGGTGGGATTTGCTCTCCAGTTACTGGGACACTCCAAACCACCACAGTGAATGGCCAGCTATGCAGCCTGCAGGAGAGCCACGCTGAAAGACTTACTTGAGAGCCGTGGAGGGACCGGTGGGACAAAGAACAAGGTCACCCTGATCAGTGAGCTAGCCAAGATGGATCAGAGGGATGGTGATGCGGGACCCCGGTCAGTTGAAGACTTGTTTCAGCAACGAGTTCGAGAGCGGTTGGCATTATATGGTGCTAACCCATCAGAGACCACCATACAGAATGCCATTAGAGACATCCAGCTGCAGGATGAGCGACAAGAGAGAGAACTAGAGCAGCAACATGAGCGGAGAATGGCGGAAATACGGCAATCGAAGACAACACCTAAAGATACAGTGCCTTTCCATTAGTTGCCCTTTCGGGCGTTCAAACTATTTAAGGAAGGAGAGGAGGAAATTGAAGTGTTCCTGCAGGACTTTGAGAGACTATGCCAGATACATAATGTACTGTCCCAAGATTGGGTTGCCTTACTGGCGAGTAATTTGACTGGTAGAGCAGCCGATGCGTATCGGGCCCTGGAGGACGAGGACGCTAAAGATTATGACCGGGTAAAAGAAGCTCTGCTAGCCCGATTTGCCATTACACCCGAAGCCAGTCAGATTAAGTTTAGAGAATCCCGGAAACAAGCCAACATAACATACGTGCAGTGGGCACATCGTCTGCAGTGGAACCTTAAGGGCTGGTTCCAGGGAAGCCACGCTCATACCATAGAGGACATCACCCAGCTAGTACTCTTAGAACAGTTCTTCAACCACACCCCTCCGGTAGTATGGGATTGGGTCCGAGATAAGCGACCACAGACTGTACAGCAAGTGGCTACTTTGGCTGATGAATATCTGGACTCTTGATGGACTCTTGATGGTCAGGTGAAAGCAAGCGCTATCCACTATCTATACCCAGTTTACCAGCCTCTAACCCAACTTCAGTACCTCAGTGGTCTGCCTCTAGACCCCCAACCCGACCCAACCCTCCTAACGGACCTAAGTGCTATACCTGTAACCAAACCGGTCATCTGCAGCGATATTGTCCTACCCGATCCACAAGGTACCGAGAGATTGCTCATCCATCCAGACCAGTGGCTCATTGCTTCCAGAACGAGCCAAACAATCGAGATGTTCAGGAAGAGTTTGGCGAACTTTTTGAGGCTGATCCTGTCCAAGCCGCTGCCGGAGATAATCGGCAGCACCATCGTCAGACAGTATGGGTTAATGGGCAGCCTGCCAAGGGACTCTGCGATTCCGGGGCTACGATTACCCTCATCCAGCCTCACATGATTCCCCAGGTGGCCCGGACCGGCCAGACTGTTGCAGTCAGGGTAGCAGGAGGCAAGGTGCTACGTTTATCCACCGCCCAAGTCATCTTGGATTGGGGCTCAGGGGAGTGACAAGTGCGAGTGGGATTACTACGTGAATTACCCACGGAAGTACTTTTGGGGAATGATTTGGGGCATTTGACTTCCTCATATGCCCCAGAGGCCGCCATGGCCGTGAGCACCCGACGTCAGAGCCAACTTTAAGGCAACTCCACTCCTATGGGGACCCAGGTAAGACCAAATCCTCCTACATTACCCAGACTTGACAACCCTGTGTCCTGGGATTCTCCCTCCGACATTAGGCAAGAGACTCAGAATAATAAATAAAAAAGAAACTGCTGCGCCAACTCAATATATGTCAAGCTGCCAACACTACCAATTAGACTAATTGTGTATATGAATAAGAGAATCAAAAAGTGTAGCGCTATATTATAAGTGTAAACATCGGTGTAAACATTAGTGTAATCCACCCATATATACACCTGCAGTCAGTGCTGCCAATCAAGCAGAAAAGACAAGAGGTCTTATAACAGCACCTATGAAAAAAATCTAATAACCATCAAATTAAAGTTAAACCACCACAAGTTATAATAGACCTTGTTCTGGACTGTGTGATTATGCCAAAACAATCCCATAAACAACAAAAAACAAAAAAACGTGTACAATAAAACTTTAAGTGAAATATAAAACAAGTCTCTGGGTCTCTGGGATATTAGACAGTTCATCCAAGCATAAAGATGGTTCTAAAGCATGGATATGGATCTCACTGTAGTATATATTCACATCCAGAGTGATCTTTCTTATATTCAGTAAGGGGGGAGGTAAAGTGAAATGCCCTTACCAGAAGCGGTGGACTCACAGGCCGTTGGCGGTGAGTCATATAGGCTCTCACCATTTATACGGTAAGGTTAAAGCTGTCCTCGGTCTGTGATTAAAGGTTCCGGATGGCCCCACGACCTGCAATCTTCAACGATGGGATCGAGTCCACCCAGATGGAGGAGCAAACCGAGCAGTACCTTAGGGTCCTCTTCCGATAATCACTCGCTTGATTTTACTCGTATATGATCGAGAAAAAGAAAAAAGGCTTCCACATAGCATAAAATCCAAGATACCAAGGAATTTTATTGTTATGGTTAAGAATTCCAATAAAAATCAGGTTTAAAATCAAAGTTCATATGAACAAAAAAAAACAAATCTGGCGCAGTAAACTCAGATGGCTGTGGTAGCGTCACACACCCGACGCGTTTCGTCTACCAAGACTTCAACTGGGGTAAGGCTAACCTGTCATCTACTGCGCTATTTATCTAAAACTGCCAGAAATTCCATTGGGGACACCTGTGCGGCGTGACTTCTGGGTTTTCCGTGTCATGTGATTATTTCTCCGGTCACGTGACTATCATTAAGCCTATCATGGGAAGAGAGGTCACTGAAAAGCCAAGCCTCCTTCTGGTAGTCACATCCTCCCAATGATAACTAAGATTTGCAATCACGTGGCTACCGCGTCATCACGCTCAGACGCTAATAGCCACATCCTCACAATATTAACTGGGGATGGCAATCGTGTGGCTAGCGCGTCATCCTGTGTAAGCGTGATGGCGCGATCTACCATCTGCCGGCGCTCATCACGTCTAAACGTGATGACGCGGTACACCTTCTGACAGAGCCCAACCTCCCTCCTGTCCTCCACTCATCTCGCTCTCTGTATTATGTACGTGGTTAAGATCACATGACCACGTCATCTTCTGTTACCATAGCACCAAACGCTGGCAGAGAGAAAACAATCATTGGGATACAGGGTAAAGAGGTTGTATGGCCTGTTATAACAACCAAAGGTGTTTCATACAGCCCCGATTAGAGTTAAATATATAGTTATCATGTCACACCCGTTCCCCTATGTTTACATATATATACAGGCATCTATAATATTCTAAATACCTATAATGTACAATAATGTATGGGGAACTTGCATAGTTATGAAATCCAGAATCCAAAAAACATAATATTTAAAAATTCCATACATCTGATAAGGGATCATATATGACCCATGACCCATGTATCAAAAAGCACATCTTACATGATCTTTCTTATCAAAAAATTCCAGGAAATATATGATAGAAAAAATAAAAAAAAAAATGTCAAAGTAAGAATATACATATATAAAAAATATATGAAAAATATATAAAAATTTATATAAAGAATGGGAACATATGCATTCAATGTTCTACCAAAAAAAAGGCACATAAGATTTCTGCTAACCAAAAATTGAGCCCTGATCTCAATATGACTACAATTTAGCTGGCTAGCAGGTAGTATGAGTAATGTTATAAAAAATAATACAGTAGGGATTTTTGTAAAAAATATGTAGTCTTGTAAAAGGGATAGCAACCTTAATCAGATCAATACACTAAATAGATAAATGTCCACCCGTATAAAATAGAGATGATAGTGAAAGGACTCCGAATAAACTTCTACGATTGATTTATAAACGCATTAATATCCCACTCGATGTTTAAACCGTGGGGCATATAACATTTTATTTGGTGTATCCACCACGTTTCAAGTCTGGATACCCCTCTCACATTGGATTCTCCTCTCCAGTGTGGTACAAATTTATCTATAATCTGGAAGGTGGTACCCATTGGATTCCGATTATGATAAAGTACATAATGTTTGGGCACACTGTGGTTGGTTCGTCCCTTTTTAATTGCTGTAATATGTTCTTTCACCCTTGTGGCAAAATTACGTATTGTCCGACCAATGTACTGCTTCTTACAAGGACAGGTGATGAGGTAGACAATGTATTAAGTTTTACATGTGGCAAATTGCTTCATCCTATATTCCTTGCCTGTAATCGTGGAACTAAATGTTTCTATTTTACGTGCTTTACAGGCATTCCATTTACATACTGTGCATTTGCGACAGGAATAAAATCCCTTCATGTTATGAAAAAATTATGTTGTACCTGGGGGATCGATCACATTTGGTGCAATCTGACCCTTTATTGATGGAGCACCCCTAAATATAGTGGCCGCCCGCTCAGGTAGCAGAGGGCCCAAAACTGAGTCATTTTTTAATATTCTCCAATGTTTTCTAATAATTTCTTTAATTTGTTTGTGTTGGGTGGAAAAGCTCATCAGAAAAGATCACTTGTGTTTAGATTCAGTTGGTTTTTTGGTTTGCGCCTTCAGTAAGGAAGCTCGGTCTATAAGAGCCACCTGTCGGATCTCCTCATTGATTTGAGAGGTATCATAACCCTTTTCACAAAACCGAGATTTTAGCATTTCTGCCTGTTGGAAATAATTGCAGAGATGGGAACAGTTTAGTCTTATCCTCATCAGTTGGCTCCTGGGAAAAGATCTTAGCCATGCCACATGATGGCAGCTATCCGTCGGAATATATCCGTTACGGTCCGTTATTTTAAAAAAGGTTTTTGTATCCAGATAGCCATTATTAGATGTAATCTCCAAATCTAAAAAGTGGATCCTCGACCGACTTGCCTCATGAGTCAGATGGATCCCCACTTGATTATCGTTCAGAGTGACCATGAACGAATCCAGGGATTCCATACTGCCCCTCCATAGGAGGAGGATGTCGTCTATGTACCTCGCCCACAGAACTAACTGTGGGGGGTTTAAAGCATAGACGACATCCTCCTCCCATTTGGCCATTAAAATGTTTGCCAGGCTGGGGGCAAATTTAGCCCCCATAGCCACTCCCCTTGTCTGTAGATAAAAATGGTTATCATACCAAAAATAATTTGAACTTGTGGCAAACTTCAATAAATCCATTATAAATCTTTTTTGTGTTCGAGGAATGGTCCTGTCTCTTGAGAGGAACAGTTCTATGGCTCCCAAGCCAAAATTTTGGGGTATACAAGTATACAGGGACGTAACGTCAGCGGTGACCAATATCAAATTTTTACTATCCGTGATCTGTTGTAATTTTATTATAGTATCCCTAGTATCCTTCAAAAAAGAAGGAGTGGCTTGAACTATAGGTTGAAGGAAAAAATCTATGTATTTCCCTATCCGGGATGTTATAGAATTAATGCCACTAATAATCGGGCGCCCTGGAGGATGTGTCGCATTTTTATGTACCTTTGGCAGGTAATACATTATGGGAATTCGCGCTGCGACTGGAACCAAATAATTTTTTTCTTTTTTGTCCAGGATACCCAACTGGGAACCAGTATCTACAAGGTCAATTAGTATCTTCTTATACTCTGAGGTAGGATTTTTTTTGGAGGCGGCGATATGTCTCAGAATCACTTAGGATACTGGTCATCTCACCATGGTAGTCACTCTTATCAAGAATGACCACCCCACCTCCTTTATCCGCGGGACGGATGATAAGATCTTTCCGATCGCATAAAGATTTTAATCCTATTCTCAACCTAGGATCATTGTATGTTCTTTTGTGTGGGAGATCTTCGAGGTCCTTCAATACCAAATCTCTAAACACCTTAATTGAAGGTGCTGTAGGAACTGGGGGTTGAATAATGATGGGTTACTCAACCCTGAATGCACAGTATGTGTAGTTATTTGTGAATGAGAAAATCTGCTCGGATTTGAAACAATATACCTTTGGATATTTAATTTCCGCACATATTTGTGTATATCAATAAATGTGTAAAACTTGTTCAATTTCTTTGGGGGTGCGAATTTCAGACCTTTATCTAGGACAATTTTTTCAGCTTCTGTAAAGGTCGCCTTACTTAAATTGAAAATACCTTTATTTTCTATGACCGCTTTCTTTTTCCTGGCGCGCCGCCCCCCTCTGGTGCCCCATTTTGTTCTCCATTGCGTTGGATGTTCTCCGTTTCCTTGTGAAAACCCTCCATCATTGGGGGTCTAGGTAACCATTGATTATAATTAAACGGTGATCTATCTGGATACTCATTCTCTCTGTCTCTATATGAGTATTGAGAATTATAATTTCTATTTTGTTCTTCTCTTAGTGGTGAGAACCTGTTGTGAGTGTGGAGGGGTGTCCTTTGGGGGTAGGGTTGATAATGATGATAATCATTATAACTCGTATGTCTCCTATGTGTTGAAGAGTCTCGTGAACCTTGTTCTTGGTAAGAAGAACGATCTCTGTTCTTCCTGCCCCTACCTCTACCGTTTTTACCTCTACCTCTATAGTAGGGGGCCGGACTCCTATAATGAGGTGTCGGTGTATGGGGACCATATGTATGTTGAGTATTATATTCAACCCTTCTGGATGGAGGGGGAACCAAGGGTGCGTCCACAGATCTTGCATTAGATGAGGTTGTCACCTCCATTGGATTCTGTGTGGCAACCACAGCACTCTTCTCCTGCTCTATGTTTTGCCAATTAAAGACATTTCCCGTTTTATAATCATTAGTATCCCTACTGTATTTCTTCTGCTTCTTGATTTTTTGTTCCCGTTCTTCTTTTTCTAGATGATTCTTTAAATTTGTAGAAAGGCTGATATATTCTACAGAGGATTTATGTGGAAGTAATTTATCCCTTATTTCTTTAATTTCTTTATCAATCGTGGTTCTCCTTGCCCGCTTTCTGTCAGAGAGACTCAGAATGACCCAACATTAGCTGGTTATCTGGACAGGGCGGGAAAGGATGCAGGGGGGTTGGGGAAAGACAGAATAAAGTGGGAGGGGGGTTTCTATATCGTTACACTGAGGGAATGGGTACCGGGAAGCGACAGGGTCCCCACAAACAGCTGGTTGTACCCCAGAAATACAGACGGTAGCTATTGCGACTGGCTCACGACATCCCCTTGGCCGGACATTTAGGGATAGCTAAGACCCAGAGTCGGTTGTCTCATGCGTTCTTCTGGCCCAGGTTACATGCTGAGGTGCAAGAATACTGCCGGACCTGTGAGACTTGTCAGAAAGTAGGGAAGACAGGGGATCACCCAAAAGCCCCACTGGGAAGAAGTATATTCTTAAGGTGGTGGATTACGCCACCCGCTACCCGGAGGCCATTCCCTTATCCAATATCCAGGCTGATACAGTAGCAGATGCCTTACTGCGGGTATTCACTAGGGTAGGGTTTCCCCAGCAGATATTGTCCGATCAGGGTACCCAGTTCACAGCAGAGCTGACGCAGCAGCTCTGGCGTCTCTGTGGGATTAGTGGAATCGAGCGAGCATGGGCTCGTTACAGGAAGTCTGGGTTCCGATTGACAGGGGCTAAAGGTCCAGGTGAGGAGGACAGATTTAGTTTCTTACATGCAACCCTGAAGCTCTGTAGGGTCAGGCCTATTAGTGGGTGAGCGGCACTCTCTTTAGGGATCCTGTTCTGTTTGAACAATAGGTGGAAAATTGGTACATGGGCAAATTACTCCTCTATTTTAATATAGTCTTTAGTATTTGCGTGGACGTGTCAGTCAATCATTCTAGTCAGATGGCATGACCAGTGGTATTTGTAAACATCTGGAAGTTCAATTCCTCCTTTCAATGTGGGGAGGACCAATCTGTCCCAGCCCAATTGAAGGGTTTTGGAGGACCAGGTGACATTTCTGCAAATCTGTTTGTATGTTGTAAAAAATTGTTAGAGAAATTTTGATCGGTAAGGTCTGAAAAAGGTAAAGGAGTCTGGGTAGGATATTCATTTTTATAATTGCTGCTCTTCCAAACCAAGAAAAGGGGCCCGTGTTCCATTTTGGGAGGTCTTGTTGGATGACTCTAAGTTTCTGGAGTATAGTGATAGCGTGGGGGTCCCAACCAAAGGTATAAATTGAAAAAAGTGGCATTAGACTAGTATATAAACATCAGTTAATGAAAACAATGACATAAAATATGTGTTAACCAGAAGAGAATATAATATTAGCAAAAAAATGCTATTCAATAGTCCCAAAGTGATGTGCAAAATTGCTGTACAAAATGCCAGCGGCTCTAAGGTGACCACAGTGCTCAGCAGATCAGGTGACTCTTGTGCTCCCCCTTAAGGGTCCCCACTCTCCATCTCCCACTACCCCTGCAGGGGTAAATGGCATGTATAGAAAACCGGGGGGGTGAGATGTCACTTGATAGGTCTTCCAGCAGATTCACCAATAGACTGGCATGGTATCCCATAATGGTTCATCCGGTCAATCCTCCAGATCAGGATGTCCAAAGCCGATCCCCTGTTCAGAACTTTCCAATCACAGTTTTCAGAAAATGTTCAATGGAATTCCAGGGATCGATCCTCACAAAAAAGAGATAGGGCTCCCATAGTGTAGTATAAGGTTGGTTTATTTAAAAAGTCAAAGTTAAAAACAACAGTGAGCTTCCCAGCAAGTGGGTAACTCTTTAAAATGCTACCTAATGCGGTTCAAAGTATACAGGGGCCGGCTTGCAGTGTGCGCTCCAACTGCATTCCAGCTCCCTGCTAGCGTACCGGAAGTAGCGTGAGTGCGTGGCTACTTCCCTGGATTTTGCAGTAATATACCACTGTGGGGTACAGAGTATTATCACCCTGCATTACATTACAATATATTAGGGTAGCGCCACTCACCCCATCTCTTTTTACTATTTTCATTGTGTCACAATGGCTGTGGGATGGGAAATGTTCAGTGCCCTGGATTTTGCAAAGTTGATTTGGAGGTTGGAGAGTGATTTGAAGAGAGAGGTCTTTTAATAAGTTGAGTATGGTGGTAATGGGGTCTGTGAGGAATAGCAGAATGTCGTCTGCGTATGCTGCTAATTTGTACTGTCTATTTTTAATGTCGACTCCTTTAATGTTGGGGTTGGCTCTAATTCTGCGAAGGAGAGCTTCCAGGGTGTAATTTTGTACAAATTGGTCGGCTACCCAAGGGGATTGTGTTATCCGAGGGGTCTTTGATGGCGTGAATGGTTGACGCTAACTTTTTAAGTTGAAGGGCTATAGCAAGCATTTTTCCTGATTTGTTCCCAAATTTGTAGAATAGCCTCCGCGTTAGTGCATATTTGCGTTTTAACTTGTTCCCTAACTCTTCTAGGAGATTTTCTCTGGCCCTCAGTAATTAGTTTAGCGTTTTGGTGGCTAGCGTTTGTTTGTGGGTTTTTTCGAGAGAGCGGATACGCATGGACAACTCTTCAATATGAGCTTTTCTGGCTTTATTTCTTATAGCAGCGATGGAAATGAGTTCACCCCTGATGACACATTTATGCGCTGCCCATTGTGTCGTAGGCATGTTGTCTGCGGATTCCTTCTCTCTAAAATACTGTAAGAGGTGAGTTCTGATCTTCCGTGAAATTTCAATGTCAGTCAATAGGGAGTTATCGAGACGCCAAATCGCTGATTTTGTTTGTGCTGTCAGAAACATCAGGGTCATGGAGATGGGGTTGTGGTCCAAGAGGAGCATGGGGTCTATGGTTGTATTAGTGAGAAGTGCCAAATCATTTTGGTGATGAAGAAGTAGTCAATCCTAGAGAATTTGTTGTGTGGCCGCGGAAGAACGTGAAGTCCTTATCGTTGGGATGTAGCATTCGCCATGCGTCATGTAAGGTTAAGTCACTAAGTTGAGTTTTGATACCTCGGAGGGCTCTGTAGGTCATGGAGGAGGAACCTGCTGAGGTATCTTGGGAGGGAGAGAGGGGTGTGTTAAAATCTCCCCCCAACTATTAGAAGACCGGCTTGAAAGGATGTGAGATGCTGCAAGGTTTTGCGGAAAAAGGGCACTTGATGCCTATTAGGAGCGTATAGGTTAGCTAGTGTGACAGGTTTATTGTGAATTGACCCTTTGAGAAATATTTATATCGCACTGAACATCTTGCACCTGGATGAGCGAAAGTTTGGAGATTAAAATGGATACAGCCTTGGATTTAGGGTCCTTGTTGGAGGCATGGTAGGTTACATGGTTAGAAGTTGCTATAGAGTTTAGGAATGTTATCAGACCTGTCTGCTTTAGTCTTTTGCAAGGTCAGAAGTAGTTGGGATCTTTTTTCTGGAGTATTTAGTCAGCATATGTTCAGTGAATATAGCTTGACCTGCGGGGGAGGGTGAGCCGCGTCGTGATGCGCCATGATCGGGACAGGGGAAGCTGCTGGTAAGGGGAAGCGGGATAGGGGGGTCACCAGGGTAGGGAGGGGAGCTAAATTACCAAATGTAGGGGTAGGAGGAGAGGATCTGTCATAAACCAGATGTGACCCGAACTGTGTGACTGCGACAGAGTGAACCAGACATAAATAGGTGAAAGTAAGTAACGTTATTAAAGTAAATGCATATAAATGTGAACATACCATCAATACAAACAGAGTGAACAAACCAAACAACCAAACAGTGATAATAAACTAACCAGCATATATAGCAAAAGAGAGAACCAGAACCATAGTCAAGCCAGGCCAGGGTCATAAAGAGGAGATCAGCAGATGGGGGGCCAGGAGTAAACAGACAGGGAACAAGATGGAAGGGATCAGACTGCAGGGCAAGGATCCAGGGATACAGGAACAGATACAAACAGGTTCAGGATACAGGAATCAGGGTTCAGGTTCAGGATCAGGATCAGTATAACAAGCTGCAGGTCAGGGCACAAGGACAATACCAGGCAAGGTGTGTGTGCATTTGCCGGGTATTTATACTCACCTGAATCAGACTCAGGTGATGCCTGATTGCAGGAGATGATGTCGGCCCCACACTACCAAGAACCACCCGCTGGTGGATGCCAGTACTGCGGCCCTAAGATCACATAATACTACCAACAGGTAAAGTTCCCCTGGCAGTTTCAGACTGCCAGGAGACACATGCTGGTGGACCACAGCACTGCACGCCAAATATCAGGCAGTGTCATCAGCGGATTAAACCTTCCCTGACAGGATCTCTCCTATTTAGTGAACCAAAGAAAGGGGGGGCCTGCCCACCCTACTCAAAATGAGTTGTTTCAATAAGGTACAGTGAATAGACAGTGTATAACAACCCAGCGGTAGTCAACACTGTACTTTGTTACTGTGTGGGGGTTGGTAAAGTCTAAGCAAGGAAGAATCATGTGGAATACATGTCAACCCGCTGCTACAGGGTATTGGATCAAGTATGTGGAGGTAAACCCTATTTGTTGTGTTTTCAAGAGAATTGGTTGAGATCCATTCGTTTGAAATGTTGGAGTTGGTCATATACCACTTGTGTCAAACCTGATAAGTTATGCATATATCTAAGTAGAAAGACCATAACCTGTTAAAAATAACATTTCCTGTAAGCATGTAACACCTATCGTGGTTTAACTTGGATGGTTCATGCTTCGGGTCGTGTCAAGGCTCAATTGAAGCTGTTATTAACAAAAACATAAGTAACTAGCCATATCTGAATGTAACCCTATAACACTGAAACACAATGTCCTAACACAATCTTTCTTGCTGTGTAAAGGGAGAACCATGGGCCGATTAGATGATAGGTACATAGTAGATGAGGTTGAAAAAAGACACAAGTCCATCAAGTCCAACCTATGTGTGTGATTATATGTCAGTATTACATTGTATATCCTGTATGTTGCGGTTGTTCAGGTGCTTATCTACACATCCTTGCCGCTCTTACAGTAAAGAACTCTCTACGTAGTTTAAGGTTAAACCTCTTTTCTTCTAATTTTAATGAGTGGCCACGTGTCTTGTCAAACTTCCTTCTGCAAAAAAGTTTTATCCCTATTGTGGGGTCAACAGTATGGTATTTGTAAATTGAGATCATATCCCCTCTCAAGCGTCTCTTCTCCAGAGAGAATAAGTTTAATGCTTGCAACTTTTCTCCATAACTCACCTCCAGACCCTTTATTAGCTTTGTTGCCCTTCTTTGTACTCGCTCCATTTCCAGTACATCCTTCCTGAGGACTGGTGCACAGAACTTGGCAGCATACTCCAGGTGAGCCCGGACCAAAGTCTTGTAGAGTGGGAGAATTATCGCTTTATCCCTGGAGTTAATCCCCTTTTTAATGCATGCCAATATTCTGTTTGCTTTGTTAGCAGCATAATTGCTTGCTATTGCTGAGCCTATCATCTACTAGGACCCCCAGGTCCTTTTCCATCCTAGATTCCCCCCAGAGGTTCTCCCCCTAGTGTATAGATTGCATTCATATTTTAAACCTCATTTGCCATGTAGTTGCCCACCCCATTAATTTGTTCAGATTTTCTTGCAAGGTTTCCACATCCTGCAGAGAAGTTATTGCCCTGCTTAGCTTAGTATCGTCCGCAAATACAGAGATTGCATTGTTTACCCCATCCTCCAGGTTGTTTATGAACAAATTAAATAGGATTGGTCCCAGCACAGAACCCTGTGGCTCCACTACCCACCCCTGACCATTCCGATTATTCCCCATTTTTTCAGATCAGTACCGGGCCCTCCTGTGGCTCGTCCCTCAGCAGCGGTGTATCCCGTCAAAGGCCTGCAGTAATGGGGAGGTTGATTGCCACTATGCCAGGGATGTGGGGGGGGGGTAGCTTTAGAAACTAGGGGTGTTCCTCTCTGAGGACAGCTAGGCAGGCTGTCACTGCAGTGACGGTGACCCTCTGTATTGTATGATCGGGGTGGGATTATGCTGCGTCGTGGCAAGCACAGAATATGTGTATGTAAGCCATTTTTATTGCTATAATAGCTGGTCTATGCATTACCCGATATACATATGCATTTGGAGGAGGGGGGAGGGAGAAGGGCCCCTGTCTTTTGTGCTTAATGACATAAATTACTGCTGCATTCACGGGCACAGGCTGCAATGGTGGTCACAGTGAGGCTGAATTCATGGGCACAGGCTGCAATGGTGGTCACAGTGAGGCTGAATTCACGGGCACAGTGAAAAAGTCACGTGACTTTGATGCAACGCGTGGGAGGAGCCAAGGATGCTCTGTGCAGATCAGCAGTATCACACAGTGTACTGCAGTGAATCTGCTCCTGTCTAAGGCGACTGACTGCTATAGTAAAACCTGCATATGCCTTATCATTATAAGGCACACGTGAGTGGATTGAAGTTTGCCTGTGTACCTTGGTATCCCAACTATTGCACAATGATTGGTTTTTCTCTTATCTGCCTGTCAAATGAGATCTGTTTATGATTCTCACATTGGTTGTGAACAGAAGCAAAAGAAACATTGTTACTATAAATGTCAATGAGCACCTTAATTAAGCAAGTGTTTTTAAACAGCTTTGCTAGTGGGACCGGATCAAAGCTCTATACCAATCGGATTCTACACTTGTATAATTGAACCTTCTGAATACATCCCTATATATTTATTTTTATGTGGATTTTTTATGTGGATTTTTTTACACATGTGGTGTCAGTAATTTTTTATAATTTTACACTATTTTGATTGCTGGATTTTTTAGGAATTTTTACTCACCGCTGGATTTATTTGAGTATTTATATTTATTCATATATATTCATTTTTATGCACATTGTGAAGCGCTTCAAAAATCATTATTTAATCGTTATTCATAGGGAACCTCCTCAGTCTCCCCCCTCCTCCTCAAGCAGTAGACAATAGCATGCTATAAAAGGTTAACTGCCATAACACATCGTTCATAAGGGTTAGAAGGAGCAGATTACCTGGTGGTGACTCCATGAAAGGTAGGAAATCACCTGGTTTTAGTGAAGGGGAGCACATAGCAGGTCTTTTCTTGACCCTTCAATTCTGGGCATGTATGAATGCTGGATTTTCCATTGGCTAACGAAAGGAAGCCGATGGGATGTTTAGAATGAGAGAGATAACAGTATTGTGTGTCACCATGACATTGGTTTTAAATTTACGTGAGGGAACAAGGGTGGGGGGGCCTTTAGTAAATGGAGTGGAAGAAACCCCAGCATGCACCTCCACAGAATCGTTTACTGCACAGTCACGGTGACAGTGCTGCACAGTGACGGTGTATTTTTATCCTACTAGGTCATTTTCAGATACATCAGCTTACAGATCTATGACCTGAAAACTGTTAGAAAGGGAAGCAGGATAGGTCACATGTCCCCTGAGAAAGGTTGAACAGCATTCAGGAAACACGTCCTTGCAGTGTTTCCTACATGAGTTCTAGGTAGATTGGCCAGCATCAAGCTGAGGGAAGAAAGCATGGGGAGTAATGGTTGGCGCCAATAGGCACGGCAGTCTGTGGTGTGAAGCAGGCAAGGCATAGAAGTGCACCAGGAGGGGTGGATGGGTAGTGCAGCTTTCGGGCCCTTTAGAAGGTGCCATCTACCTGCCGTGGAGCCAGTGATGTCAGCACCACTGGCACCTTCATTTAGAGGGGCCCAGCGGCGTCACTATGGGGGTGTGGACCGCGGTGACACCGGGGCCGCTGCTACACACTGGCAGAGTTGCAGCAGAGCGGTGTGAGTGTCACTTCACTTCTCTGTCAGGCAAGGCCAGACTGGGACTAAAAACCAGCCCTGGAAAAAATGTCATACCAGCCCCATAGCATTATTATACCAGCCCAACAGCATAACTTTCATGAAAGGGAAAACCATGTACAGGAAGTCCCCGAGTTACGAACAGGCTAGGGACTGTAGGTTTGTTCTTAAGTCGAATATGTTCGTAAGTCGGAACAGCATGCGTAAAACTGCAGAGACGTTGTTTTCTGATGTTCTGTTGAAAGTGCCCGCCGCAGAAAAGTGGCCGCGCATGCGCAGATTGGCAGAGACATCATGCTGCCTCCCATTCGTAAGTAGGAGTCGTTCGCGAGTCGGATGTTCGTAACTCGGGGACTGCCTGTATTTTAAAGTGAAGAGTGTATTATATATAGATATATATAGATATTATATATAGATAAGACAGATATGAAAGCACATAGGGCTTTATATATATATATATATATATATATAATATATATATAAAAGCAAATTCCAGTTAAGAGTGGTCAATCATCAAGGGGGACACCAGGAACTCAAAACGTGGGGGGAGGACTCTGTTGACCAGAGAACACCTTCCGCAGAAAGAATACACTAAGGTAGGGGGGGTTACTGATATAAGGGGGAAACCTTTATATCAGTGTTCCCTCCCCACTTACATCAGTGACTCCCCTCAGACTGGCCTGGCAGCGCTGTCACTGACCTCCTCTCAGGTGCACCATGCAGGGCTCAGTCAGTTAGCTCCAGCTCGGTTGCTCTGGTTTTATCCTTTAGTCTCCTCACCACAGTCCACACACGTCTGACTTCTCCCATGACCCCATCCCGGCAGTGCTCCCATTCTTGACTCCTCTCCAGACTCCCTCAGAGACTGCAGATATGATACAGGAGATGTCAGAGGTTGCGGACATGATACAGGAGATGGTCAGAGATTGAGGACATCATACCAAAGATGGTAAGAGAATGCAGACATGCTATAAGAGATGGTCAGAGACTGCTGACATGATACAGGAGATTAATGCAGCCTCAACAGTTCCCATCAAATGTGGCCTCACTGTGCCCATTAAATGTGACCTCACTGTGCCCATCAAATGTGGCCTCACTGTGCCCATCAAATGCGGCCTCACTGTGCTCATCAGTTGCAGCCTCACTGTGCCCATCAAATGCAGCCTCACTGTGCCCATCAAATGCAGCCTCACTGTGCCCATCAATTGCAGCCTCACTGTGCCCATCATTGCAGCCTCAATGTGCCCATCATTGCAGCCTCACTGTCCATTAAATGCAGCTTTACTGTGCCTGTGAATTCAGCCTCACTGTGCCTGTGAATACAGCCTCACTGTGCCCATCATTGCAGCCTCACTGCCATGAATGCAGCCTCACTGCTCATCAATGCAGCATCACTGTGCCCATCATTGCAGCCTCACCGTGCCCATCATTACAGGCTCACTGTGCCCATCATTGCAGCCTCACTGTGCTCATCAATGCAGCCTCACTGTGCTCATAAATGCAGCCTCACTGTGCCCATCATTGCAGCCTCACTGCCCATCAATGTAGCATCACTGTGCCCATCATTGCAGCCTCATTGTGCCCATCATTGTAGCCTCACTGTGCCCATCATTGCAGCCTCACTGTGCCCATCATTGCAGCCTCACTGTGCTCATCAATGCAGCCTCACTGTGCTCATCAATGCAGCCTCACTGTGCCCATCATTGCAGCCTCACTGCCCATCAATGCAGCATCACTGTGCCCACCATTGCAGCCTGTGCCCGTGAATTCAGCCTCACTGTGCCTACCATTTCAGCCTGTGCCCATGAATTCAGCCTCACTGTGCCCACCATTGCAGCCTGTGCCCATGAATTCAGCCTCACTGCCCACCATTGCAGCCTGTGCCCGTGAATTCAGTCTCACTGTGCCCACCATTGCAGCCTGTGCCCATGAATGCAGCCTCACTGTGCCCACCATTGCAGCCTGTGCCCATGAATTAAGCCTCACTGTGCCCACCATTGCAGCCTGTGCCCATGAATTCAGCTTCACTGTGCCCACCATTGCAGCCTGTGCCCATGAATTAAGCCTCACTGTGCCCAAAATTGCAGCCTGTGCACATGAATTCAGCCTTACTGTGCCCACCATTGCAGCCTGTGCCAATTAATTCAGTCTCACTGTGCCCACCATTGCATCCTCACTGTGCCAGTGAATGTAGCCTCACTGTGCCCACCATTGCAGCCTGTGCCCATGAATGCAGCCTCACTGTGCCCACCATTGCATCCTCACTGTGCCCATGAATGCAGCCTCACTGTGCCCACCATTACATCCTCACTGTGCCTGTGAATGCAGCATCACTGTGCCCACCATTGCAGCCTCAATGTGCCCGTGAATTCAGCCTCACTGTGCCCACCATTGCAGCCTCATTGTGCCCATGAATGCTGCATCACTGTGCCCACCATTGCAGCCTCATTGTGCTCGTGAATGCAGCATCACTGTGCCCACCATTGCAGCCTCACTGTGCCGTGAATGCAGCCTAACTGTGCCCACCATTGCAGCCTAACTTTGCCCATGAATTCAGCCTCACTGTGACCACCATTGCAGCCTCACTGTGCCTACCATTGCAGCCTCACTGTGCCCAACATTGCAGCCTCACTGTGCCCTTGAATTCAGCCTCACTGTGACCACCATTGCAGCCTGTGCCCATGAATTCAGCCTCACTGTGACCACCATTGCAGCCTGTGCCCGTGAATGCAGCATCACTGTGCCCACAATTGCAGCCTCAATGTGCCCGTGAATTCAGCCTCACTGTGCCCACCATTGCAGCCTCACTGTGCCCGTGCATGCAGCATCACTGTGCCAACCATTGCAGCCTGTGCCTGTGAATGCAGCATCACTGTGCCAACCATTGCAGCCTCACTGTGCCAGTGAATGCTGCATCACTATGCCCACCATTGCAGCCTCACTGTGCCATAAATGCAGCCTCACTGTGCCCACCATTGTAGCCTAACTTCGCTCGTGAATTCAGCCTCACTGTGACCACCATTGCAGCCTCACTGTGCCCACTATTGCAGCCTCACTGTGCCCACCATTGCAGCCTCACTGTGCCCGTGAATTTATCCTCACTGTGACCACCATTGCAACCTGTGCCCATGAATTCAGCCTCACTGTGCCCACCATTGCAGCCTGTGCCCATGAATGCAGACTCACTGTGCCAATCCATACAGGCTCACCATTGTAACACACACACAGAGACAGCGGACATCTCCCGTGTTGTATCATGGAGCTGGTTTCTGTGTTCGGCGGCCGCGCTGTTGCAAGGTCCCGCCCCCCTAGACCGGCTCGTGTGATAGGTGGAACCTTCAATCCACTATCACACGAGCCGGTCTAGGGGGGCGGGACCATGTATCAGTGCGCCCACTGAACACACAGGCCCAGCTTCATTATACACAGAAAGAGAGAGAGAGGAAGGGGAGCGCTGCAGCCGGCGCTCAGCCGGCCTACCAGGATATTTCCCGGTATCCCGGTAGGCCAGTCCGGCCCTGCTGTCAGGCGGCGTGATCTCCACCCGACAGGAGCTTCCAAGTCCCGGCTGGTGTGATGTCACGATTCAGAGTCCGGGAGCACGGGATTAAAGACAAGATGCTGCCGATAGAACCTGTAGCCAGAGCTTGGTGCACTGCAAAGCGAGTGATAACTTAACTCATTAACACAACAATGCCTTAACTAACACCTTGTCTTAGCTGTGTGAAGTGGTTAACGCTTTGGGGGAGGGGAGGGGGGTTAAATAATTTACAATGGTAATTGTAATTTGGCACATGGAGGGGGTTAAAGTACTCAGTACTCACTTATGTATTAGTGACCAGTGGCAATTAACCCCTTTGTGCTGCATTAAAGACAGTGGCACCATCAGTGTTAATTAACCCCTTTTATGCTACAGTATGAAGGGGTTTATAAACACTGCCACTATTGCCACTAATGCAGCACAAAGGG
This sequence comes from Lithobates septentrionalis, assembly GCA_037952835.1. Taxonomy (NCBI): domain Eukaryota; kingdom Metazoa; phylum Chordata; class Amphibia; order Anura; family Ranidae; genus Lithobates; species Lithobates septentrionalis. The sequence continues at coordinate 12,534,474 of JBBDGP010000082.1, forward strand.
GTTAATTAATTGCCATTGGTCAGTAATATATCAGTGAGTACATAAACCCCCTCCATGTGCCATATTACAATTACCAATCATCATCATTATTATCATGATAATCACATAGTACAGGTGCGTTGAGCCACAGCACTTGTATTGTGTGATTATCATGATAATAATGATAATAATGATGATATAGAATGACAGAAAATTTCATCTTTAGGCTTCATTCACACAGGGCGTGCTGCAGACATGCGTCTAACATGCAGGGCTGTCTTTTACTGGCTGGGGGATGCATAAAGTGTTACATGCATCCCAATGCCGGCATCCCACTTATTTCTACTGAGACACACAGCCACTATATCCCAATATGTCATGCGTGCGGGTCCCAGAATGCATGCAGGATGCGTTCAGGGACCCGGACCAGGATGTCATATTGGGCTATAGCGGCTGTGTGTCTCAGTAGAAATAAATGGGAAAAACAGTGTCACTGTTTCAAACAAGGTTAGGCCTGTATGATACGTTAAATACAGTTCTGTAAGCAACACCTTATTTTCTGGCAGTGCCCCTCTCGAGACCTAGACTCTTGATCTGCCCCTGTCTCAACATGACACAAAATACAATTTAACAAGTGTCAGGTCTGTTGGCAGCAAGACCAAAAAAAATAAAATTATCCATCCTGCTGTGATTTTTTAAAATTGCACTGGCAACATAGCATAGTGCAGTGCTGGCGAACCTTGGCACCCCAGATGTTTTGGAACTACCTTTCCCTTGATGCTCAACTACACTGCAGAGTGGATCAGCATCATGGGAAATGTAGTTCCAAAACATTTGGGTTGCCAAGGTTCGCCAGCACTGGCATAGTGCCTCAGGATCACAGAATGCCATTTACATTCCTATTTCTTATAAACACTGTAATTTTAATATGGATGGAATGCCCATGCATCTCATCTTGCTGACTGGCTACTGCAAACAATAGGAAATTTTTTTTTTTTTTGTTAGAGGTGAAAGTAGGAATGATGTATGGGCAAGTACTCACAACAAAACGGACATGAGGCAGCAAAATGGCTGCAAGTAGTAAAGATCATAAAACGCCATGAGTATTTACCCATTTTGAATAGACCTGATCTGCTATAAGCTTAGATTGCATTGAATGGTTTTCTCTTCTTGTGCCTTAAGCTACTTTCACACTGGGGCGGGTGTTGGCGGTAAAGCGGCGCTATTTTTAGCTATTCGGCCGCTAGCAGGGGTTAAAACTGCTGGCATAGCGCTGCTACAGCGGCGCTATGCCGGCGGTTTGGCGGCGCTGCCCCATTGTTTTCAATGGGCAGGGGCGCTTTAGGAGCAGTGTATACAACGCTCCTACAGAGCTGCAAAGATGCGGCTTGCAGGACTTTTTTTTACCGTCCTGCAAGTGCACCGCTCCAGTGTGAAAGCCCTCGGGCTTTCACACTGGAGAGACAGGAGAGGCTCTTTACAGGCACTATGCAGACGCTATTTTTATTGCTGTAGCACCTGTAAAGTGCCTCACTGTGAAAGTAGCCTTAAAGCAGTGCGCAATGTGCTCTAACTCAAAGCAACCAGTCTGCAGTCTTCTTTTTTTTTTGCTCAGGTGAATCTGATTGGTTGCTAAGGATTTCTCTGCTTTGCACATAATCATTGCTCTGCATACTTTGTATTGCATGCACCTGATAGGATTTATTATGTAAAGGCTAGATGATGCAATGCTAATTGCTGATATCTCCCATGTATTGACTTTAAAGGCTCTAGTGTGCATATCTGAGTAGTTTTACACACTGCCCTAGTCCTAAAGCTTATTGCTTCTGGCTTATCTTCTCTTTTGCATGCCCAGAGGAATTCTCAGGAAATCTTTTCTTCAAACACTAAAGTTAATAGTGTCTTTTTCAGAATATAAATTTAAGTAGGAACAAAACAAGACTGTACCGGTGCGCTCATCAAATGTATAACAAAGGTTAAAAAATCACAAGTTATTATTATTATTATTATTATTATTATTATTATTATTATTAAGCTATTATCAAGCTTATCTGTTACTAGTTTATTGGATCCACCAGAAATGTCTTAACTAAGTAAGGTCTCCACAACCTGACTCTCGGCAAACATAAATATACAGACTGCTATGTGTGGCTTTTGGCAATGGCTGATGGAGTGGAAAAACAGAACCTACCTACATTACCAAAGATGCATGTATAAGTGACCCTTCCCTTGATATTAAAAAGCTGCTGCAGATATGACTCAAACAAGTCAAATGGTGTTGAAAACATGGCTGAGCCATTTCTATGTTTTCTAAGGAAAAAACACAGAGACAAGAAAATTACATCATAACCATGTAGTTCCACTAGGAAGAGCACTACATTATGCATGAATTACTAATTGCAGTATAATAGAACGGTTGTTGCACTTATGTTGATATACACAACATGCTAACAGTACGCTCATACAAATACTTCTCACTGATAGTTGTATTATTGATCTTGATAGAGAATTCAGGGGAGGGGGCATGGGCTGGGGGGAAATATTATGTGCTCAGTTCTAAAAATATTGAGTTTGAGAAAGTGGTGTGATATCCACACTGATATGTCAATTAATAGGTAAAGTGAAAGAAGACTGAAGGGATAAGGTGGAGAGTAGAAAGATAGATTTAGGTGTCATCAACATGGAGATGGTATTGGAAGCTGTGGGACTTTATCAAGTAACCAAAGGAGGAGGTATAGATGGAGAAAAGAACCCTGGGGAACCCCTATAGAAAAAGAAGGTGGAGAGGAGAAGACAGAGTTTTAGCAACACTGAAGAAATCGTAATAGGTAGTAGGAGAACCAGGAAAGCGCAGAGTCTCAGAGGCCAAGGGAGTGGAGTAGGTGATCACAGTATCAAATCAGCAGAAAAAAAAAATCAGCAGAAAGATCTAGTAGTAAGTGTATGGAGTAGTGAACGTTGGCTTTAGCAGTAAATACACCAATAGTGAGTTTTAGCAGGACAGTTTCTGTGTTGTTTTGCATGTGAAAGCCAGAATGTAAGGGGTCAAGAAGGTTGTTGTCAGAGAGGTAGGAGCTCAGACAGTTGTAGACAAGGTGTTTTAAAATTGTATAGGTAAAAGGGAGCAAGGAGATGGGTCTTAAGTTAAGTTGTTGAGGCTGATGGGGTCCAGTCAGGGCTGGGCCTGGGGTTATCAGTGCAAACATTAGAAGAGAGGGGCAGGTGCCAGGAAAGAGGGAGAGACTGAAGATGTGAGTGAGAGAGCATAGGATAGAACAAAATGGTGACTGTAGTAGTTGTGAGGGAACAGGGTCCAATGGACAGGTAGTACAGTGGGCTTGTGTGAAAAGTTTGGCGACCTCTGTAGTAATAAAGGCCAAAATAAGAAAGTATTGAATGAGATTTTGGACAGGGTAGGTTAAGTGGGGTAGATATCTGCACAGTGGGGATGTCCCCATGATTTGCGTCATTCTTGCTTTCTTTCTTTTCCAAGAATTTTATTAGGGTTTTTCTGTGTTGTACAGAAAAATGAAACAACATATATGGATATCAAAGTAAATAGCTTCCAAAACTGAGCAGAAACATTGCATGTAACTTAGCATATTGTGCATCTTGTTTTTATATATATATATATATATATATATATATATATATATATATATACACAGTGGGAACGGAAAGTATTCAGACCCCCTTAAATTTTTCACTCTTTGTTATATTGCAGCCATTTGCTAAAATCATTTAAGTTCATTTTTTTCCTCATTAATGTACACACAGCACCCCATATTGACAGAAAAAACACTAAATTGTTGACATTTTTGCAGATTTATTAAAAAAGAAAAACTGAAATATCACATGCTCCTAAGTATTCAGACCCTTTGCTGTGACACTCATATATTTAACTCAGGTGCTATCCATTTCTTCTGATCATCATTGAGATGGTTCTACACCTTCATTTGAGTCCAGCTGTGTTTGATTATACTGATTGAACTTGATTAGGAAAGCCACACACCTGTCTATATAAGACCTTACAGCTCACAGTGCATGTCAGAGCAAATGAGAATCATGAGGTCAAAGGAACTGCCTGAAGAGCTCAGAGACAGAATTGTGGCAGGGCACAGATCTGGCCAAGGTTACAAAAAAATTCTGCTGCACTTAGGGTTCCTAAGAGCACAGTGGCCTCCATAATCCTTAAATGGAAGACCTTTGGGACAACCAGAACCCTTCCTAGATCTGGCCGTCCGGCCAAACTGAGCTATCGGGGGAGAAGAGCCTTGGTCAGAGAGGTTAAGAAGAACCCAAAGATCACTGTGGCTGAGCTCCAGAGATGCAGTCGGGAGATGGGAGAAAGTTGTAGAAAGTCAACCATCACTGCAGCCCTCCACCAGTCGGGGCTTCATGGCAGAGTGGCCCGATGGAAGCCTCTCCTCAGTGCAAGACACATGAAAGCCCGCATGGAGTTTTTAAAAAAAACACCCGAAGGACTCCAAGATGGTGAGAAATAAGATTCTCTGGTCTGATGAGACAAAGATAGAACTTTTTGGCCTTAAATTCTAAGCGGTATGTGTGGAGAAAACCAGGCACTGCTCATCACCTGTCCAATACAGTCCCAACAGTGAAGCATGGTGGTGGCAGCATCATGCTGTGGGGGTGTTTTTCAGCTGCAGGGACAGGACGACTGGTTGCAATCGAGGGAAAGATGAATGCGGCCAAGTACAGGCATATCCTGGACGAAAACCTTCTCCAGAGTGCTCCGGACCTCAGACTGGGCCGAAGGTTTACCTTCCAACAAGACAATGACCCCAAGCACACAGCTAAAATAACAAGGAGTGGCTTCACAACAACTCTGTGACTGTGCTTGAATGGCCCAGCCAGAGCCCTGACTTAAACCCAATTGAGCATCTCTGGAGAGACCTAAAAATGGCTGTCCACCAACGTTCACCATCCAACCTGACAGAACTGGAGAGGATCTGCAAGGAGGAATGGCAGAGGATCCCCAAATCCAGGTGTGAAAAACTTGTTGCATCTTTCCCAAAAAGACTCATGGCTGTATTAGATCAAAAGGGTGCTTCTACTAAATACTGAGCAAAGGGTCTGAATACTTAGGACCATGTGATATTTCAGTTTTTCTTTTTTAATAAATCTACAAAAATGTCAACAATTCTGTGTTTTTCTGTCAATATGGGGTGCTGTGTGTACATTAACCACTTGCCGACCGCCTCACGCCTATATACGTGAGCAGAATGGCACGGGCAGGCAAAATCACGTACCTGATACGTGATGCCTTCCCGCGGGTGGGGGGTCCGATCGGACCCCCCCCCCGGTGCCAGCGGCGGTCAGCTTTGGTCTGGCAGCGATCACAGATGAGGGGGAGGCCATCCGATCGTGGCCCCCCCCTCGCGATCGCTCCCAGCCAATGAGAAACATCCTCTGCCTCTGTATTGTACACAGAGGCAGAGGATGTGATGTCATCTCTCCTCGGCTCGGGAGTTTCCGTTCCAGCGCCGAGGGGAGAAGACATGTGAGTGAGTGCACAACACTACACAACACAGTAGAACATGCCAGGCACACAAAACACCCCGATCCCCCCCCGATCGCCCCCCGAACCCCCCCCAATCACCCCCCCCTGTCACAAACTGACACCAAGCAGGTTTTTTTTTTTTTTCCTGATTACTGCATGGTGTCAGTTTGTGACAGTTAGAAGTGTTAGGACAGTGAGTATTACCCCCTGTAGGTCTAGGGTACCCCCCCTAATAAAGTTTTAACCCCTTGATCACCCCCCGTCACCAGTGTCACTAAGCGATCATTTTTCTGATCGCTGTATTAGTGTCACTGGTTCCGCTAGTTAGGGACGTAAATATTGAGGTTCGCCGTCAGCGTTTTATAGCGACAGGGACCCCCATATACTACCGAATAAATGTTTTAACCCCTTGATTGCCCCCTAGTTAACCCTTTCACCACTGATCACCGTATAAGTGTTACGGGTGACGCTGGTTAGTTCGTTTATTTTTTATAGTGTCAGGGCACCCGACGTTTATTACCGAATAAAGGTTTAGCCCCCTGATCGCCCGGCGGTGATATGCGTCGCCCCAGGCAGCGTCAGATTGGCGCCAGTACTGCTAACACCCACGCACGCAGCATACACCTCCCTTAGTGGTATAGTATCTGAACGCATCAATATCTGATCCGATCAGATCTATACTAGCGTCCCCGGCAGTTTAGGGTTCCCAAAAACACGGTGTTAGCGGGATCAGCCCAGATACCTGCTAGCACCTGCGTTTTGCCCCTCCGCCCGGCCCACCCAAGTGCAGTATCGATCGATCACTGTCACTTACAAAACACTAAACGCATAACTGCAGCGTTCGCAGAGTCAGGCCTGATCCCTGCAATCGCTAACAGTTTTTTTGGTAGCGTTTTGGTGAACTGGCAAGCACCAGCCCCAGGCAGCGTCAGGTTAGCGCCAGTACCGCTAACACCCACGCACGCACGCACCGTACACCTCCCTTAGTGGTATAGTATCTGAACGGATCAATATCTGATCCGATCAGATCTATACTGGCGTCCCCAGCAGTTTAGGGTTCCCAAAAACGCAGTGTTAGCGGGATCAGCCCAGATACCTGCTAGCACCTGCGTTTTGCCCCTCCGCCCGGCCCAGCCCAGCCCACCCAAGTGCAGTATCGATCGACCACTGTCCCTTACAAAACACTAAACGCATAACTGCAGCGTTCGCAGAGTCAGGCCTGAACAGTTTTTTTGGTAGCGTTTTGGTGAACTGGCAAGCACCAGCGGCCTAGTACACCCCGGTCGTAGTCAAACCAGCTCTGCAGTAACACTTGGTGATGTGGCAAGTCCCATAAGTGCAGTTCAAGCTGGTGAGGTGGCAAGCACAAGTAGTGTCCCGCTGCCACCAAAAAGACAAACACAGGCCCGTCGTGCCCATAGTGCCCTTCCTGCTGCATTCGCCAATCCTAATTGGGAACCCACCGCTTCTGCACCGCCCGTACTTACCCCCCATTCACATCCCCAACCAAATGCAGTCGGCTGCATGAGAGGCATTTTTATGTCCTCCCGAGTACCCCTACCCAACGAACCCCCCAAAAAAGATGTCGTGTCTGCAGCAAGCGCGGATATAGGCGTGACACCCGCTATTATTGTCCCTCCTGTCCTGACAATCCTGGTCTTTGCATTGGTGAATGTTTTGAACGCTACCATTCACTAGTTGAGTATTAGCATAGGGTACAGCATTGCACAGACTAGGACACACTTTCACAGGATCTCCCAAGATGCCATCGCATTTTGAGAGACCCGAACCTGGAACCGGTTACCGTTATAAAAGTTACAAGTTTGCAAAAAAAACACAAAAAAAAAATAGTTGTCGTTTTATTGTTCTCTCTCTCTCTATTCTCTCTCTATTGTTCTGCTCTTTTTTACTGTGTTCTATTCTGCAATGTTTTATTGTTATTATGTTTTATCATGTTTGCTTTTCAGGTATGCAATTTTTTATACTTTACTGTTTACTGTGCTTTATTGTTAACCATTTTTTGTCTTCAGGTACACCATTCACGACTTTGAGTGGTTATACCAGAATGATGCCTGCAGGTTTAGGTATCATCTTGGTATCATTCTTTTCAGCCAGCGGCCGGCTTTCATGTAAAAGCAATCCTAGTGGCTAATTAGCCTCTAGACTGCTTTTACAAGCAGTGGGAGGGAATGCCCCCCCCACCGTCTTCCATGTTTTTCTCTGGCTCTCCTGTCTCAACAGGGAACCTGAGAAAGCAGCCGGTGATTCAGCCAGCTGACCATAGAGCTGATCAGAGACCAGAGTGGCTCCAAACATCTCTATGGCCTAAGAAACCGGAAGCTACGAGCATTTTATGACTTAGATTTTGCCAATGTAAACAGCGCCATTGGGAAATTGGGGAAGCATTTTATCACACCGATCTTGGTGTGGTCAGATGCTTTGTGGGCAGAGGAGAGATCTAGGGTCTAATAGACCCCAATTTTTTCAAAAAAGAGTACCTGTCACTACCTATTGCTATCATAGGGGATATTTACATTCCCTGAGATAACAATAAAAATGATTTAAAAAAAAAAAAAAATGAAAGGAACAGTTTAAAAATAAGATAAAAAAGCAAAAAAATAATAAAGAAAAAAAAAAAAAAAAGCACCCCTGTCCCCCCTGCTCTCGCGCTAAGTCGAACGCAAGCGTCGGTCTGGCGTCAAATGTAAACAGCAATTGCACCATGCATGTGAGGTATCACTGCGAAGGTCAGATCGAGGGCAGTATTTTTAGCAGTAGACCTCCTTTGTAAATCTAAAGTGGTAACCTGTAAAGGCTTTTAAAGGCTTTTAAAAATGTATTAATTTTGTTGCCACTGCACGTTTGTGCGCAATTTTAAAGCATGTCATGTTTGGTATCCATGTACTCGGCTTAAGATCATCTTTTTTATTCCATCAAACATTTGGGCAATATAGTTTGTTTTAGTGCATTAAAATTTAAAAAAGTGTGTTTTTTCCACAAAAAAATGCGTTTGAAAAATCGCTGCGCAAATACCGTGTGAAAAAAAAAAATGAAACACCCACCATTTTAATCTGTAGGGCATTTGCTTTAAAAAAATATATAATGTTTGGTGGTTCAAAGTAATTTTCTTGCAAAAAAAAATAACTTTTTCATGTAAACAATAATGCCACGTACACACGAGCGGACTTTACGGCGGACTTTGCCCGGCGGATTTTTCGACGTATTTTACGACGGACTTTCTGAATGAACGGACTTGCCTACACACAATCCACCAAAGTCCGTCGAATTCGTACGTGATGACGTACGACCGGACTAAAACAAGGAAGTTCATAGCCAGTAGCCAATAGCTGCCCTAGCGTGGCTTTTTAGTCCGTCGAACTAGCATACAGACGGCGGACTTTTCGACCGGATTCGATTTCAACGGATAAATTTTAAACAAGTTTCAAATCTAAGTCCGTCCAACTTTTGAGAAAACAAAGTCCGCTGGAGCCCACACACATCGAATTGTCCGACGAAATCCAGTCCGCCGGGCAAAGTCCGCCGTAAAGTCCGCTCGTGTGTACGCGGCATAAGTGTCAGAAAGGGCTTTGTCTTCAAGTGGTTAGAAGAGTGGGTGATGTGTGACATAAGCTTCTAAAATGTTGTGCATAAAATGCCAGGATAGTTCAAAACCCCCCCAAATGACCCCATTTTGGAAAGTAGACACCCCAAGCTATTTGCTGAGAGGCATGTTGAGTCCATGGAATATTTTATATTGTGACACAAGTTGCGGGAAAGAGACAAATTTTTTTTTTTTTTTTTGCACAAAGTTGTCACTAAATGATATATTGCTCAAACATGCCATGGGGATATGTGAAATTACACCCCAAAATACATTCTGCTGCTTCTCCTGAGTACGGGGATACCACATGTGTGAGACTTTTTGAGAGCCTAGCCGCGCACGGGACCCCGAAAACCAAGCACCGCCTTCAGGCATTCTAAGGGCGTAAATTTTTGATTTCACTCTTTACTGCCTATCACAGTTTCGGAGGCCATGGAATGCCCAGGTGGCACAAACCCCCCCCCCCAAATGACCCCATTTTGGAAAGTAGACACCCCAAGCTATTTTCTGAGAGGTATCGTGAATATTTTGCAGACCTCACTTTTTGTCACAAAGTTTTGAAAATTGAAAAAAGAAGAAAAAAAAATTCTGGTCTTTCTTCATTTTCAAAAACAAATGAGAGCTGCAAAATACTCACCATGCCTCTCAGCAAATAGCTTGGGGTGTCTAATTTCCAAAATGGGGTCATTTGGGGGGTTTTGTGCCATCTTGGCATTTTATGGCCTTCAAAACTGTGATAGGTAGTGAGGAGTGAAATCAAAAATTTATGCCCTTAGAAATCCTGAAGGCGGTGCTTGGTTTTCGGGGCCCCATACGCGACTAGGCTCCCAAAAAGTCCCACACATGTGGTATCCCCGTACTCAGGAGAAGCAGCTGAATGTATTTTGGGGTGCAATTCCACATATGCCCATGGCCTGTGTGAGCAATATATCATTTAGTGACAACTTTTTGTAAAAATTTTTTTTTTTTGTCATTATTCAATCACTTGGGACAAAAAAAATAAATATTCAATGGGTTCAACATGCCTCTCAGCAATTTCCTTGGGGTGTCTACTTTCCAAAATGGGGTCATTTGGGGGGGTTTTGTACTGCCCTGCCATTTTAGCACCTCAAGAAATGACATAGGCAGTCATAAATTAAAAGCTGTGTAAATTCCAGAAAATGTACCCTAGTTTGTAGACGCTATAACTTTTGCGCAAACCAATAAATATACGCTTATTGACATTTTTTTTACCAAAGACATGTGGCCGAATACATTTTGGCCTAAATGTATGACTAAAATTTAGTTTATTGGATTTTTTTTATAACAAAAATTAGAAAATATCATTTTTTTTCAAAATTTTCGGTCTTTTTCCGTTTATAGCGCAAAAAATAAAAACGGCAGAGGTGACCAAATACCATCAAAAGAAAGCTCTATTTGTGGGAAGAAAAGGACGCAAATTTCGTTTGGGTACAGCATTGCATGACCGCGCAATTAGCAGTTAAAGCGACGAAGTGCCAAATTGTAAAAAGTGCTCTGGTCAGGAAGGGGGTAAATTCCTCCGGGGCTGAAGTGGTTAATGAGGAAAAAAAATGAACTTAAATGATTTTAGCAAATGGCTGCAATATAACAAAGAGTGAAAAATTTAAGGGGGTCTGAATACTTTCCATCCCTACTGTATATATATATATATATATATATATATATATATATATATATATATATATATATATATCACACAGATTTCAGGATGGTATACCTGTTTATATCTTCATCCGTGGAGAGAGAAGAGTATTGACAAAAATACACGAGTTGTCTAATAACTACAGTATATCTATGAGTGACTTGGTATACATCTTGTTTAATTTTAACATAATAGAGGAGTGAAATTGTAATACAATATCACATGACAATACTCAAGTCGCGATCGTCTATAGGAAGTCAAGGAGCTGTAGAGCTATGGAGTTGGTGGGGAAAAGGGATTGGAAGGAAGGTATGGGGGTTTTAAAGGATGCAAAGGTGAGAAGAAGTCCTAAGCCTGTAAGGCAGTGGATGTTCATGTTATGGCATAAAAGCAGAAGCATGTTTTCATATAGGATGGGGAGCTGGTAGAGTACTGCACTGTTTCTGTCTCCCTGGCAATCGAGCAGGCTCCAGAATTTGGACAGGTGTCAGACAATTGTCCAAATGTGTTTTGTGGCACTACAGTATTCTATCAATCTTGAAAGTGAAGCCAGCACGCCCACATGCGGGTACATTTAGAAGGGTTATGTCACGTGACACTGATCAGTTCTTCCATTTCAGCTGTTTGTCTTACACAATGGTACAAATCTGCTGGTGTTGGGGGGAGTGGCGGTGCCCCATTTTGAAGGGATGCTTTATCTGGCAGCATTTACAAAATGGAGAGATAAAGACTTATGATATATAGATTTTGGGAGAGAGGAATGGTGTAACAGATACCTGGCAGGAGTCAAGTGTGAAAGTAGTTATTTTAGCCATTTTATCATGCACCGCATAAAATGTCTGTAGTTTCGAGCAGAACCACCAAAGGTGTAGTAATGAACCAGGCTCAGATCTGCATCTCCAGCATAGAGTGGAGGTTGAGGGTAAAAATTTGTGAAGAGGTATTGGCATCCAATACCATCCTAAAAGTAACTTGTAGCCTGTTACCTGTACTGTGAAAATTCTGAGCCCTTTTGTATGTAAGTTAGAATTCTATCCCAGTCCTCGTCTTTGAAATTGGGGCCAAATAGTTTTCCCAGGTCTGACATATTCTACTGACCTTCAGGGTGTACTTGGATAAAAAATGGGCAAACGTCAAGGATATCACATGGCGTTGTGGCATGGTACTAGAACAGATACTGTAGCTTAAAATGGGGGGGGGGGGGGGGGTGAGGGCGAAACCAGTCAGGGGAAGGTCTCGGATGATTAAAAAAGTGTTTTATTTGAATGTGTGTCCAGAAGGGGAAAGAGGAATTTTGTGCCTTGGCTTGTAACCCTTTATAGGATAGAAAGGTACCCCAGTGGTGGAAAAAGTGTTCTGCATAGACCTGTTCATAGGGCCAAATTTCTTTTAGGAATTGATTAGACAAACCTGGAGAAAAGTCATGGTTATGTCGTGGGGGGGGGGGGGTTAGCGGTCCTGGATAAGAGGAAAGCGCGAAAGGTTTACAAGCCATTAAGAAACAATGTAGGTGTATGTTGTATGTGTAACCAAGGTATCGCAGAGCTCGCCTGCTCTAAATGCACCCAAGCTTTTGTGTTCTGATGGAAATTCCAATCTACTATTCTTGATAAATGACACGCCAAGTAGTATTTGTAAATATCAGGCAAACCTATGCCTCCCTTTAATTTGGGTTATGTAAGTATGTCATACTGTAACTGAGTCTAGGGCGTTTTTGTCCCCAAATGACACTGGTACTGGTACTGTTTGCAGAATATAAAGGATGCGGGGAAGTATGTTCATTTTTATGATGGCTGCCCATCCAAAGCAGAAGAATTCCTTGTGCCAGGTCTGTAGATCGCGCCGGATGTCACGTATTAGGGGCATATAGTTTACTGTGTAAAGGTCAGACAAGGACATTGGGACATTGAATCCCAAGGTAGGTGATAGACTGCGTCTGCCATACAAAGGGGAATCTGGATTTGCAGACATTCACCTGGTGTGTTGGCAGCGTCACATTTAGGGCAAATGATTTAGAGAAATTGGTCTGCAGATTAGAGAGGATGCTATAATGTGCAAAATCATTCAGTAGATTAGGAATAGTGAGCTGTGGTTTAGAAAGGAAAAGTAGAATGTCCTCCACAAGCGCCACTATTTTGTAAGTATGTCCTGAGGCCTCAAGCCCTTTAATGTTGTGGTTGGCTCTGATGCGCCTCAATAATGGTTCCAGTATTAAAATGAACAGAAGCGGCGAGAGAGGGCATCCCTGCCTGGTAGCGTATTCTTTTTTTGAAGTCATGGAACCCTTTCTTTGACCAACAGGAAAAAATACATTTTTATTAATTTTAGTGCACACAAACAATATAATACACAATTTTTGGTGAAATATAATAGATATAATGTTGTGCAATGTAAATAGATATCTAAAATGTCATGCTTAAAAAATATGCATGCCTGTGGAATGGCGACAAATTATGGTACCTTAAATTATTCATAGGTGACAGTTTTTAAAAGCCTTTACAGATTACCAGTTAAGTGTTAAACAGAGGGTCCAGTACCAGAATTATTGCTCTCACTTTAATGTTTGTGGTGATACCTCACATGTGTGGTGCGATCAATGTTTACAGTTGCTTGTGGGACTTACATGTGCGTTTGCATTTGCACGTGAGCACAGGGGAATAGGGGCACCTAATTTTTATTTAATTAAATTATATATTTTACAGGAAAGTAGAGGAAATTGGGACTTTAAATGAGGCCCCCCACGAAAATAATGATAAGAACAGAATAGATAAATAATTGTATGCATATCTAAATTGTTTATTATTACAATCTAAAATCCATACCAGACTCTTGAAAAGACATTTGTATCGAATAAATTGGTAGTCACATGACTTACACTTGAAATATAATGCTCATAGCATGCAATACAATTGATGAGTTGACATGATAGACATAGATAATAAATTGAATACATGAAAATTATACATAATGGAACCAAATGTATCTTGGCATCTAATAGCACTTGGCGCGTTTCATGGCATTACAGCCACTCATCAGGAGTGTAATATGACAATATACTGTAAAGATGGAAAAATATCAATTATTAATAGTGCCCTCATCAATTGTATTGCATGCTATGAGCATTATATTTCAAGTGTAAGTCATGTAACTACCAATTCATTTGATACAAATGTATTTTCAAGAGTCTGGTATGAATTTTAGATTATAATAATAAACAATTTAATTATGCATACATTTATGTATCTATTCTGTTCTCATCATTATTTTTATGGAGGGCCTCATTCAAAGTCCCAATTTCCTCTTCTTTCCTGTAAGTCACAACAGGGATGGAGGTCTGCCATTTGGCTGTGCCAGGTCACACCCATTTGATTTAAATTATATATTTTATTTATTATTAGAATTATTATCAGGGCTCAAAATTTCAAGCCCTTAAGAGTTACTCGCCACCAACCCCAACCCTGCTCCACCCCTAATTCTGCCCCTAAACACGTCCTCGTAAATTATCTCATGAAATTACACTGTTAAATGTTTTATGCAGAATTCAGTTACAAAAATAAATATTAACACCAACAACTTTAACAATATTAACATAAAGCATTTTTCATTGATCTGACTGTGATAAATAAAATAAGGATAAAATATGATTGGCTACTCTAGGCACTGTACACATCATTACTGCCTTGTTAAAGTGGTTGTTAAGCCACTGTATTACAAACATACCATCCCCTCTGTTAGCTAACATTATTAGTCCTGGTGTCTGTGCTGAAAAAAAAAAAAAGCAGATTATACCTTTTATCAGAGCATCTCCCGGCGATCATGTGACTCCTTGGCTCTCTCCCTGGCTGACAGCTATAGCCTCTGGAGCCGAGAGCTCCCACTGACGTCAGCCGGGGAGGAGGGGAGGAGGGGAGGAGAGAGAGCTAAGGAGTCACATGAGTGCTGGGAGATTCTGTGATATAAGGTATAATCTGCATTTTTTTCATCACAGACACAAGGATACATAACAGAGGAGATGGTATGTTTGGAATACAGTTATTATATCATCAGGAAGTAAAGGGGTGGGGAGCATAGTGGCACAGACTAGCTGACAGGCAGGAAGAGGAGGGAGGAGAGGACGGGGGAGAGGAGGACAGAGGAGAAACAGGAGGGCTGTGGATGACGGAGGCATGTAAACTGACCACGGTGTCAGGGCTCAGCAGCCATGATAAACCGTGGTCAGTTTACAGGGGGTAAGGCAGAACCAGGCAGGATCAGCCAGGTATTTTAGGTGATAGAAAGAGCCAAATTACACAGCACAGACACTGTGCTGTTATGCATGCTTTAGGGGAACAGAATCAATTTTTTTTAAGGCAGGTGTCCCAATATTTTTGCTAATATAGTGTGTATATATATATATATATATATATATATATATATATATATATATATATATATATATATATAGATAGATAGATAGATAGATAGATAGATAGATAGATAGATAGATAGATAGAGAGAGAGAGAGAGAGAGAGAGAGAGAGAGAGAGAGAGAGAGAGAAGTATTCCTTGTGATGAACTTTCCATTAAGAATACATATACTGTACATGGCTATATTAAGACCTGATGTTGCTGTGGAGAACTCCAATACATCATACATTGCATTCATACTTGTTGGACATTTTAAGGTGTACTTCTTTGTTTTACCATCAAGAAGAACAGATTATGTCTTCACAGAACTTGTAAACATTTCTGTTGGTTATAACTGGAATAGCCTTACAGCAAACAATATTTAGATATCTACAACTCACACTTGTAATTCCATAGTGCCCTTTTATTGCAGTGTTCTATGTGTCCAAAACCCTTATTAACCGATGGTTGTACAGTTTCCTGGGCAGTCCACCCCAAACTGAGGTTTTATTTGTAAGTGGTTGCTGATTCCCGTATTAGTTTCCTATAGCGTAGTGGTTCTTAACCACTGGGCCATGGTCTGCTAATAGGCGGTGGCATCAGGGACAGTTTGGGCTAGGAAGCAAATGTGGCTGGCGTAGTATGAGTACTGAGCGGACCTGCCCCCCGTCCAAGAGAGGTCCAGCCCGCTTCCCTGCCAGAGCCAAGCAGTCCCGCCCCCTACCCGAGCTGGGTCGGCACCTCCCTGTGGGAGCTGAGCTGACCAGCCCCCGCCCGAGCTAAGCGGACCCATCACCTGGCCCAAAACGAGCGGATCCGCCCCCGCCTGTGCCGAGCCGAAACACTCGCCCTCAGCTGATTTATACTCACCTAGTGCGAGCAGGCGAGTGGAAATTTTGGGGGCTGTTATTATTATTATTATTGTTGTTGTTATTATTATTATTTTTTGCTATCACAATGCATGAACAGCATCCCTTGTGATAGTATAGGCAGTAGCAGATCACTCTTCTGCCCTCCAAAGCAAGATTGGTTTGATTGGCTGCTTTACTAGCCGGTAACGCTATGGTCAGCCAACAACCCAGTCCCCAGTGGAATGAGGGAACCCTGAAACGAGCTGCTCGATCACTTTTACAAGAAACTGCATCAGTTGCTGAAAAGAGTGATATCAGAATCATTGCTGCAGCTTCCGTGATCACCACTTTCCGAGCTAGTATATATATACGTACATTGGTTTGGAAGTGGTTAATATTTGGTATTCTTGTGATTTACATAAGAAGTTGCATTCTTGTTTGTATACTATATTACGCACATTCATTTTAGGTTTTTATGGTTTATAGTTAAGAACATTCACCAAATTCATGTACAAACATTTAATCTTTGTACATGAGCTTAGTTACATTGTAGAAAAATCAACTTCAGTTCTTTCCTTTTACAGGTTTTAATGTCAATAATTATATGCAGTACACTTAAGGCTTACAATGATAGTGTTGTATAATAACTCACCTAATTTATGTCCCTTTTGAGTTTTCTCATAAACCCTTTTAATATCACAACCTGCTACACATGCACTTCTCTTTTAATGCTACCTGGTCATTTAATCTTCCAATTAAATAATAAATCACTATGGCAATGAAGGGAAAGGGCATGCCTATGCATAGTACTAATAAAATAAATATATTTAAAATAAAAGAGATACAAGTAGAGCTCACAACCTTTAATCTGGATATCACTTTAGGAAATGCAGACAAGCAGAAGTGCTTCCATGTCATAATAATGGCCTTTTCTGTCATCTGAATAAAAGATGAAAAGAAAAATACAATCCAGTGCTGATACATTTTAGTGGGATATTTCTTTAATCATAAATAGAATGTTGATATTTTGGACAAAATATGCAGATTCATTTTGAATGCACTGTTAAAGGGGCAGTAAAAGGGCACTCATTTTATACATGTTTAACCACTTCAGCCCCGGAAGATTTTCCCCCTTAATGACCAGGCCATTTGTTGCGATACAGCACTGCACCGCTTTAACTGACAACTGCGCGGTCGTGTGACAGTGTACCCAAACAAAATGTATGTCCTTTTTCCCCCACAAATAGAGCTTTCTTTTGATGGTATTTGATCACCTCTGCGGTTTTTTATTTTTTGTTCTATAAACAAAAAAAGAGCGTCAATTTTGAAAAAAAAACACAATATTTTCTCTTTATTTCTATAATAAATACCCCCCCAAAAAAAACAAAACACTAATTTCTTCATCGGTTTAGGCTGATATATATTCGTCTACATATTTTTGGTAAAAATAAATTGCAATAAGCGTATATTGATTGGTTTGCGCAAAAGTTATAGCGTCTACAAAATAGGGGATAGATTTATGGCATTTTTTTTAATAATAATTTTTTTTTACTAGTAATGGCAGCGATCCACGATTTCTATCAGACTGAGACATTGCGGAGGATAAATCGGACACTTTTGACACTTTTTTGAGACCATTGACACTTATACAGCGATCAGTGCTATAAATAGCCACTGATTACTGTATAACTATCACTGGCAGGGAAGGGGTTAACACTAAGGGGCGATCAAGGGGTTAACTGTGTTCCCTATGTGTATTCTAACTGTGGGGGGATGTGGCTGACTAGAGGAGGAGAGAGATCATTGTTCCTACTTAGTAGGAAAACACAATCTGTCTCCTCTCCCCTGACAGAACCGGGATTTGTGTGTTTACACACACAGATCCCAGTTCTCACTCTGTCATGAGCGATTGCGGGTGCTCGGCAGTCATTGTGCCCGCCAGGCACGCACATCGATTCCAGGGACATGCTGAACGCCTGCTACAGCGTCTTAAAGAGCCAGCACTGGGGAGCCAACCTGTCGCAGTATAACTGCGGCGGCTGGTCGGGAAGCGGTTAAAGAAAACTTGTCATGAGAAAAATATAAAGGTTGCCTTTGCAGACCTTTCTCCTGGTCTGCACATTTGTTCTGGGTCAAGTGAGCAGATTAGCATGACAGCCAGGCAACTAGCATTTCCAGATAGATGCTATCAATGACAGACTATATATTTCTCTCATGATAGGTTTACTTTCCCTTTTAAAGCTCATCTGCAGCATTAGGGAATATTTTATATATGGCCCTTCAGCAAATAAAAAAAAGTTTTGTTAGAGCGCTACTTAGCATCTCCACACTCCAGCACTTCCCTCCAAATCCTCCTCTGTGCTCCAGCACTGGTCCTCTTCCAGAATGATTGGTGCCCAATGTCATTCTTGTAATGTCATTGATAAGGTTGCTTTTCATGTCCTAGAACTCGCTAAATGTGTCTTGAACATCAAAGATTTGGTTATGAAAAGCTTGACTAGGACATCTGCAATGTTCTACTAGTGCCTCAAATTTGCAGCAAAAGATGTGCTAAATCCATCCAGTGTGCATATTTGTATGAGCATATCAGTAATTAAGCACATATAATAACATATACAGTCTTTTAAAGTAAGATGGGGTCTATTTACATTGTTAAATTATAAACCAGAACAGGTCTAGTTTAATATTTGATAACATATTATTATCAAAATGACATAGAAAGCCCCCACAGTTATTAAAGTGTGAGGTTTTACTTTATAATACGTTTAGACCCTAATGAAGGCAGTCATCCTGGGTGGCCAGAAAAGGGAGGAGAGAAAGCATGTAGTACTATGCTGTACTATAACAGGCAATATGACTTATACACTGGGGGGTGGGGTGGGGGGTATTGCAAGGAGGGGGGCAGCAAAGCCCCCTGCAAAGCACCCTTGTTCCAATGGTGAGGGACAAGGGCCTCTATTCCACCTTTCCCCAAAATGGAGGTGGGGTAATAGCAAAATGGGGACTTATGGCGGAATCTGGAAGCCCCCCCTAATAATAAGGGGGCAACCAAATATTTGTCACCTTCTAGGAGAATGAGTACAGGGGTACATTAATACCCTTTACCCTTTTTCACAAAGAATTAAACGTAAAAAATACCCCCACCAAATGAAATATACTTTAGTAAAATAATTATTAATAAAACACAAATACTGTACATACTTAACCCTAGGAGTGGGCTTTCTGAAGTAAACAAAGCCTTTAATATTGCTGCCTTTTTTCATTACAAAGCTATTGATTGGTAAAGTCATCAAAGCAGCAAAATAGTGGCTTGGTTTTACTCTAAAGACCCACTCCCATTGTTAGAAACCTTATAAAAGTGCAGAAAGTGCTATTATGGTTGGAACCAATATGTTGGCTGGACAAGAAAGATTGTTGTGATCCTTTGGATCACTGCAGACCCCAGAGAAGTCCCAGTACAAGTCTGTGGCAGTCTTTCAGATTACCAAACAGCCAACCTCAATTATGTCAACCTCAATTAACTTCAGCGATGGCCATATTCGGGTTCACTCTATGATAATTTTTGGCCTATTCCTCTTAAATCGCTGAGCTTTTTGAACACCACTAGTGGCTGATACCCCCTGATTTGCAGAATAATGCTGCATAGAATGGCTCTCATTTCACTACATAAACATTATTCTTATCAACATAGAGGATAAGGCAGCCCATATACTATACCAGCGGGTTGAACTAAAGAAAATACCTAGATTCCACACATTCGATTTGGATGGAGGAATCCCTGATGCTGTGCTATTGTATTCTGACAGAGGGGAGCCTTCCCTGGCATCAGAATACAATGATGAGTGTTGCCAGCTATAGGCAACTGATCGTTCGGGAAATACCCGACAGGCTGACTGTATACAAGTCAATCAATAGATTGACTTGTGTATAACCAGTCTGCCCATACACGGATTAAAATTTGGCAGGTCCCTGTTGAACCGGCTGAATTTTTATCCATATATGGCCAGCCTAATTCACCGGCACCATGGTGAAAAGATGTCCCATGACATGTAGTTAGCCAGAGGACTGCTAGAAAAAAAGCATACATACTAAAAAAAAAGTTTTTGTTTTTTTTTAATTAGAAGCTGATATGGAGGAGGATCTAAATTGCACTTTAGTTATTTATCATCTGATTTTGATGAGATTCCAAATGCTCAGCCAGTAACACTCTTGGATTTTCTTTCCATTAGCTACATCTCTCTTAAAAAGCACAGCTTCATGATTAGTGCAGAGAAATCAAATTTTAGGATTGAATTCTTATAGCTCCTCAAAGGAGCCACTGATGTATGAGTTTCTCTGTTCCTGATGTTAGTGACCCACTTGGAAGTACTTCACTCTTTGACACACCAAGACTGAAAGGAGGGTCGTTTATTTGGGCAAAATGCCCAACAGAAATACCAATGAACATTGGCAAAAGCGAGGCAATTAACAACGTATACTATAACACTACTTACAAACAAGATATTTTCAGAATCATGAATAATGGGTACTCACCAATCTGGTTCAAGTGTCAAAGTTTAGACCAACTAGGCCCAATTTAAAGGTGTGCTCCAAACAAGGGAGATACACATGGGAAAGGTACAGTGCCTTTACATCACCCTCCTACTGGCCAATGGTAAATACCTGTAACGGCTGCCACTGAGGCCCAAAATCTACACTAGAGCGCACTAAACAGAGTTTTGTAATCCCAACAAAAAAAGGGAAACATTCCTTAAAGCAAATCCCTGGGGGTCCCAGAAAAGGGTAATGCTGTCCCTTTAAGCAGAAATGAAACAAAGATAGTGGCCAAATGCCTCTCACTGTTTTGGAGTCTGTCATGAAGATTCCTCCTCTCCTGGGGTGTTTGGAACAGAGTCACTGGATGTCAGGGGGCTCTGAATCTTGTGGTCTTTGATGGTGATGGCCACAGTCCTGAACATCACAACAGCGACCCCAGATGAAGCAGCAGACATCCTGCACTGCTGCTTGTAGTCCCACACAGTCTCTCCCTGATCTTGGGCTCCTTTCCCAGGTACTACAGTGTCAAGCAGCCCCTGCGCGGAACTCTGGCTTTTCTGGCACAATTCAGTTATAGGAATGGTACCGGCTCTGGTCAGTGATGCGGCAATCCCAGGCGAAGCTACAAATTTTCATATGTTCTCTCCCTCGCAGCTCGCTGGGTCACTTTACTCTCATGGTCACTGCACACTTGCTGGTCTTTCCAGCAACAGCAGCCTCTGGATAGGTGCAGCAGTGCAGCCCCCATCCTGAAATGTGGTATCACAACCAGCACCAGGGTCAGCGAGTGTAAAAATTAGCTCTACAGGCGGTCCCATAGTTACAAACTGACTTACAAATGACTCCTACTTACAAACGGAGGGAGACAACAGGAAGTGAGAGGAAATCTACCACTAGGAAGGGAAATTCACTCCTGTAAGAGTTATTATGGGAAAAAGGTGTTGCTTTATCACTAATTCTTGTTTCCACAACAACCCAAAATTTTCAAAATCCAGTTGTCATTGGGACAGAAAGTGAGGTGTAATCTTCTGAACAGGGGTACAGACAGCAAAACAAACATTACAGGGGCGTTAACCCTTACCTATTCTATCCAAAAAGCTTAAAAAAATTTTTTCTGGCTGGAGCTACACTTAAAAATAGTACCTGTTCCAACTTACAAACAGATTCAACTTAAGAACAAACCTACAGACCTTATCTTGTTTGTAACCCGGGGACTGCCTGTATATGGAAAAGAATTAGGAGTGACAACTTGAAGGGATTGAGAAGTAATATAAGGTGTACCATGTGGTCTGCCTGCTGCCTACAGTAAAGGGATGGGAAAGTAAAGTAAACCAGAGTGATCTGACCAGGCGGAGTCTCTAATATAAGACTTATAAGCCAGCGGGATCATGGCAGTGGCAATGAATATGTGGTCTATCCTGGCAAAAGAGTTGTGTGGGCTAGAATAATGTGTGTAGTCTCGCAATGTTGGGTTCATTTGTCTCCAAACGTCAACTATGCTGTATTGAAAAATGATTTTAGCGATACGCAGGCTCTGTTTAGAAGGTCTAGTAAAGCGTTTGCCTGGGGGCAAGATTTATCTAGACCCTGGTCGAACACTATGTTTGAGTCCCCCCACCCCAAATATAACTGTACCTTCCAGTATAGGGGCCAGGAGCAGTAGCATGGATTGGAAAAATGTAAATTGCCCTTTGTTATGAGCGTAGTATGAAACAAAAGAGTATGTCTGATCATCAAGAACCCCTTTGATCAAAATGTACCTGCCCTCCGGATCTCTAAGTTCTAATTGGAGAGAAAATTTACACTTGTGGGAGCATAGAATGGCAACCCCCTTGGTTTTGTCGTTAGCACTGGCCATATAAAAGGTAGGGAATTTAGAATGAATAAATGTAGGGCAATATTGTTTTAGTGTGCAGGTATTGTAGAATTTTTCGCCTTTTAAGCGGAGAATTCAGACATTGAACATTGTGAGAGACTACCCTCAAAGGGTGACGCACTTGAGGGGTGTCAGCCATAGAGCAGATGGGTGAACCAAACAATCAACATAAAGGCACTTACCACCGAGTCCCCACAGGTCTAAGGGCAACTGCCATGTATGAGCGATTCATCTGGCTCTGCTGTTACTTACCTTAAGGCTCTCCCCGAGTCAGTCACTGCAATAGAACAATAGGTAAAAAGGCAAAAGAGAAAAAAATGGAAGACAAGAGAGTCTCCCGTAGGGTGGAGGAGATAGGGTCCCCCATCCTTACGTGTAAACCAATAATAGTCCCTTCTGCGAGGAAGGGAGCAATCCTGTCGAGAGAAGGGTAAAATACCTGTTCTTCAAGACAGGAGGAGGGGCATGAGCACCACTCCAGTCGTGAGGCAACCCATAAGAAAAAAAAATAAAGGTCAAACAGTGGCATAGGGCCACCCTATGTTACGAGCGTCCCAATAGTGTATAACTCTGAGGAAGAATTATTTTTCAGGAATAAGCAAGAACCTCTGGATCCTGTGTATTTATGGAGAGGTTGGGGTGGTAGGGAAGGGAAGGGAGAGAAGGTAGAGGGGGGAATTGGGCCACTGTGGGGTAAGAAAGGGCATACAGGAAGGTAAGCGAACTTTGAGAAGACCAATGCTAGGACTTTAAACTCCAAATCCAGAATCCCATAGGGGGGGTTAAAAACAAACCAGCTCAAACTAGGTGGCGAAGATAAAGGAATCGGTGGGGGTGAAAACTGTCCTTCCCCTTCCTCTTGCCCTAAGTAGCTTTAATGCATACCATCCTAAATGAGACAACCAACAAAGTGGTTCCTTAAGGGAAGAAACCATGTAGCTCAGCCTCAATGAAGGCATACAAGAGTGTGATAAACAAAGTTAGCATGATGAGTTCTGGCGGGTGAACAGGGTCTTCCCAGCAGTGAGTAAGGAAATGAAGATTTATAATCTTGGGCCCTTCAAGGGGGGAGGGCTTTCTTGGACTTTTTGAAATCGGTGTTTTCCCAAACCGGTGTCAGTGGACTTGAAGGAAGTTGTCGTTTCGAGGAGTTGGAAGCTGATCCATGGGGAGGATGTTGTGGGTCAGGCCGAATGAGGCCTATATACAGAAAAAGTCTTTCACTATCAGTAAAAGAAGTAAATGTATAGGCTTTGCCTTTAAAGAGGAGTTTGAGTTGAAATGGGAAAAGCCACCAATACTTGATTTCTTTTTCCGTCAAAATCTTGAGCAGAGGTTTGAGGGCTCTTCGTTTTTGAATGGTAAAGGGGGACAAATCAGAAAATATCTGGAGCTCATGGCCATGGAATAAGAGCTTGGACAGAGAGCGAGATTTGCACATCACTTCTTCCTTAAAGGCATAGAAATCTGGTTTTACCACTATGTCTCTTGGGAGCCTGTCTGAATGTGGGGGCTTAAGGGCCCTATGAGCCCGGTCTAGCACAAATCTGTGCTGTGGGATATCAGGGATCAGTTCCTTAATGAAAGCATGTATGGTATCAGGGATATCTTTATAGGATTCTGGGAGCCCCCGAACTCTGAAGTTGTATCTCCTATTTCTGTTCTCGAGGTTGTCTATTTTAGCCATAGCTGTCTCAAGTTGATCTTGCAGGACTTGGATGCAATCTGTATTTTGGTTTGTTCTGGCGATTGTGGAATCAAGTTTATTTTCCATGACTTCTATGTGAGTTTCTAAGGTCTGGAGGTCCACTTTAATTTCACTAGTAATCAGTAGTTAAGTAAATCTAGCAAACAAGTCTGCTACAGCCACTGGCTGTGCTAGGCCCAAATCCCCGGACTGTAGTAGCTGCTGTGACTGTGGAGGGTCTGCCTCCATAGGAGAAAGACCCAGCTCCTCCAATGTATGGTCGATTAGGGATTCTGTGGAAGCAGGGGACACAGGACCCAGGGTAGGTGTACTCACATTTCAGCCCAAGGAATGCAGAGGAGAGGGAGAAGCAACCTGCATGTTGGTGAGGCGGGCTGGAGCTAGCAGAGGTGGAGCAGCTGCCAACTTGGATTCTGTGACCCGTGGCCCGTCAGCTCTAAATTAGCTTTTAAAGTCTCTCCTGGTGGTCACCGTGGGCATCGGGGGGATCTGTGGGCTGCTTGCGAGGGGTGAAGCTGGGTCAAAAGCGTGGGTGCCCGTAGCACTAGAGGGCCTCAGACAGCAGGAGTAGGATGGAGCTCCCAGGTTAAGTGTCCATTTCAGGTGCTGCCGCGCATGTGCCTCTATTTTCTTTATTTCTTCTCTATTTAATAATCATACTTACCTAGGTGGATGCAGTACCAGTCCAATGCTGCATCTGTCCCCTGGCACCTTTAACACTGAGAACAGAGCACAGAGCTCCCCGAGCAGAGAGCAACTCTCTGCTCTGCCCCCTGCCTACTGGGCTGTGGAGGGGGCGGGAGCGGCCAGCTCAGGCTCTCAGTGGCTCGTTGAGAGGCTGAGCCGGGTGCCATTCCCGGCATGTGGGTGGATCCTGATTCCATTGTCGCAATCTTGCCCGAGCCTGGACCAGCTCTGTGACGTCAGCAGACAGCAGACTTCAGCGGGCTGTCTGCTGAAAACGGGTCACAGGAGTGCAGAATAAACTGCACACCTCTGATCGATAGAAGTACAGCCAAACAAGCTTTGGCTGTACGTCTCCTTTAATTACGGATATAAACACAGCTGCATTGTTTTCCTTGTCAAAAAGGTTTTTATTAGTTGAGCATAAAAGTTTAATACAATTAGGTACAATAAGTACTAATAATATAATATGACAGAAATGATAAATGGTACAACTCATTGGCTTATTAATTCATTGCAACCAGGTAATCAATACAATATCTTCCATTTAACATTTGGTTACTTTCTGACCAAGGGAATGAAGGAGATTTTATGTTAAAATAAATTGTCTTATTTGTTGGATCAGAGCTTTGGAGATATTGTTTTATTAAATCATTACATAGGTAAAATATAGTAAAAATGAGTTTAAGATGTAAGAAAGAGGAAAGGAAAGAATAGTAGGAAAGATAGAAATAGAAGAGAAATGCCCCGTACACACGGTCGGATTTTCCGATGGAAAATGTCCGATCGGAGCGTGTTGTCGGAAATTCCGACCATGTGTGGGCTCCATCGGACATTTTCCATCGGATTTTCCGACACACAAAGTTGGAGAGCAGGAGATAAAATTTTCCGACAACAAAATCCGTTGTTGGAAATTCCGATCGTGTGTACACAAATCCGACAGACAAAGTGCCACGCATGCTCAGAATAAATAAAGAGATGAAAGCTATTGGCCACTGCCCCATTTATAGTCCCGACGTATGTGTTTTACGTCACCGCGTTTAGAATGATCGGATTTTCCGACAACTTTGTGCGACCGTGTGTAGACAAAACAAGTTTGAGCCAACATCCGTCGGAAAAAATCCTAGGATTTTGTTGTCAGAATGTCCGAACAAAGTCCGACCATGTGTACGCCCTAAAAGAGTCCACAGGATTGATCCAGGTAACATGGCATGATTTTGTTGATATTAAGAATGCTATATTAATATAATAATGGGGTGAAGAGTTTCCTTAGCTACCACGGTTTAAGAATTGAATTATCAAATATTGGCAACAAATGATACTTAATCCAAGGGTTCCAAGTTTTTTCAAATATAGGAATTTGGTCTCTTTCTATTGCCAGCATTTTGGCATGTGACATGAAAGTGTTTAATCTGTGTTTGGTTTCGGGTATTTCCAAGTTGGCAGACCTCCATGCCTTTGCAATCGTCTGTTTTGCAGCAGTGAGGAGTTGAGTAAAACGTGTTTAAATTGATTATGTGTGAGACAATCTGGTTTTAAGTTGAGTAAGGCTATGACAGGATCTGGTTGCAATTTTAGTTCAAACATTCTGGAGGCAATTCAAATATTTTTCCCCAAAATGTTTGTACCGTCGGACAGGACCACCATATATACATATGAGTGCCTGGATCTGAACAGCCTCGAAAGCATTGAGCTGCTTGGGTTGGCGCAAATTTGGCCAACCTGGAGGGTACAAGGTACCAACGAGTTAGAACCTTATAGTTATTTTCTACCCCCAGAATGCTTGGTGAAGAAGATTTAGTTGCAGTCCAGATTTTAGACCAATCAGCCATATCCAACTATTTTTCCAAGTCCTCCTCCCATTTCCAGGCATAAGGTGGTTTTTCGAGGCCAGGATTCGTTGAAATTTGTGAATATATGGAAGAAATCATACCTCTTGAGTGAGGGTCTTTTAGGCATACAGATTCATAATTAGTGATTTGGGACATGGAGGTATTTGTGCTTACCAAAGGTGAATAGAAATTTTTAATTTGAAGGTATCTAAATAGTTCGGAGTGTGGTAGCTTATAGGTATCGCAGAGGGTAGGAAAGGTGAGGAAGGATGTGGAAGAAATCAGTTTATTTAGCCGAGTAATGTCTAAAGAGGTCCAGGCTTTGAATGATTTAGGGGAGACCCATGCTGGATAAAAAGCAGGGTTTTTGAGGAAGGATAAAAGAGGGTTATGAGGAGATTGTAATTGGTGTTTAAATTTGAGCTTATCCCATAAGGATAGAAAGTATTTGGTGATAGGATTACGTAGATTCTTCCAATATTTGGAGTGGAGCCATAATAGATTTGAAATAGAGAGTGGGTCGCATTCTGAAGCTTCTATTATTAGCCATAAGGGTATTTCTTGTGTTGCATGGTATTTAGAGAGGCTGGCAATGTGTGCTGCTCTGTAATAGTTTGCAAAGTTCGGAAAGCCAAGGCCTCCCTTAAGTTTTGGCAGGTGTAATGTGTGTAAAGATATGCAGGGTTTGATGGAGCCCCAGATAAAAGTTGTTGATCTTTTTTGTATTATTCTTAAATAGTGAGGAGGGATTGAGATTGGCAAAACTCTAAATAAGTAAAGCAGTTTTGGCAGAATTGTCATTCTTACTGTGTTAATTTTGCCTATCCATGATAATGGAAGATGTGTCCATTGCTGTAGGAGTTTTGTAATCTGTTTCAGGATTGGGGGGTAGTTTGCTGAGAAGAGGTCATGGTGAGAGGCTGTTAAGTGAATTCCTAGATAGGGAATTGACCTTTCAGCCCAAATAAATGGAAGTGCATGTTTTACTGAATCCAATGCCACTTTGGAGAGAGATATATCCAGGGCTATGGATTTTTTAGGATTTATTGAGAGACCTGAAATCATCGCGAAATTATTGAGAATGGGCAGGAGATTGGGTCCAGAAATTTGTGGAGATGACAGAAATAGTAAAATGTCATCTGCAAATAAACATAATTTGTGTTGGTATCCAGCGGTTTCTATACCAGTGATAGTCTGGTCTGATCGAATTTGTTGAGCTAAAGGTTCTATTAGGAGGGCAAATAAGAGAGGGGAAAGTGGACATCCTTGGAGTGTTCCCCTCTCTATATTAAAAGAATTATATTTGTAACCCGCATATTTGATATATGCTTTGGATTTGTTGTAAAGTGCTTCAATCCATGTCAAAAAGTGGGGACCAAAACCCCATTTTTGTAATGTGTAGCGTAGATAAGGCCATGATACAGAATCAAAGGCCTTTTTTATATCGAGTGAAATAAAACAAGAAGGAATATGGCGTGCTTAAGCTATTTGCGCTAATAAAACTGCTCGACGTACATTGTCGCCAGCTTGGCGTGTTGGCATGAAGCCTACTTGGTCCCTGTGAATTAGATTGCCTATGATCTTGTTTAGTCTTTTTGCTAAAATTTTTGCTAGAATTTTGATATCTAGATTCAAAAGGGATATTGGACGGTAATTTGTGCAAGAGGTGTCATCAGTAAGAGGTTTGGGGATCATGCAAACTATGGCAGTTAGTGATTCTTGTCTAAAAGATTTTCCCTCTAGTAACACATTAAAAGCATCAGCTAACATAGGTGATAGGGTATCTATAAAAGTTCTATAATATAAGGCAGAGTAACCATCCGGGCCTGGTCTCTTATTTATCTTTAGTTCTTTAATGGTATTAGAGACATCTTCTGGAGAGATGCTTTCTTCTAGTAGATTCTTTTGATTTAGGAAAAGCTCTGGTAATTTTATGCTAGAAAAGAAAGCATCTGCTGAGTTTGAGTCAAAATTGTTAGAAGATGAATATAATGAGGTTAAGCGGGAGTGGAATTTCTGGACAATTTTGATAGGGTTACTTGTGTATATTGGAAACTGGAGATAACCAGGTGCAAATTACGCCACCCCTGACCTGTATTACCACCTACGCGCTATGTTAATAAATGTCAAAACCCTACCAAAGCTGCCACTTAACAATAAAATGTATATAAACCGAATTCACCAAAGGAAAATTATAGATGAAATAGTGGCGCTTATCCCCAGGTGGGGAGATGCCAGACACTCTTATCCAGCCAGTGAGCTGAATACAGACGTGACTAGAGAAAAAGTGAAAAAACATATATTGCTAAATAGCCCAAAAAGTAAAAATGAATATTAAATAAAATAAATTATTCAATAAATTCAATATGAGCTAATATAAATTATAACACTCAGTGAAAGTGATATACAGATATATAAATCCAAGAAAAAATATATAATGAAAATTGAACACAGTAAATATCTATAAAGTCCAGAAACCAATCAATCGTGAAAAATAATCGTGAAAATATTTGAAGAAAGTCCAAAAAAAGAGTGAGGGTGACTCCAAAACTGCTCAGCTGTGTTTTCAAACATCCACCACACCTCTGTGACGTGAATCCACTCCCTGCTGAAGTTCAAACTCACCAGCTGTTAAGGCCTCTCACTCTCGTGTTTGGCCTGACAGAGCCTCTAACCCACTTACATGGGGGTTAACATGCGAGCATACACCTCCATAGGAACACCGCTTTTCTCAGGTTGGTAGTAAGACATAAAAATAAAAGAAGCTCCAATAGTGTAATCTCGTTTAAAAGATTTAATCACATAAAAAAAACACCTTGTAATGAACTCACATTTAAAATAAAATAACAGGCAAGTCACTTCAAGGCAAATGGAGAACTCCCACAGCACAGCAAGCAATAGCAACTGAAATAACAACCGGCAGGCCACGGCGGACCCAGGAGGTGTGTGTGCTCACGTTCGTCTCACCCGTCCGCAGCACTCGTCTGCAGCACTCGTCCCTTCACTGGAGCTCCGCTCTGTCCCCCTTCACTCCCTCCTCTAGAACTCGTGTGAGATTGGCGTGTAGCTACGCCCCGACATGTTTTATCATAAAGATTTAATCATGGGGTTGGCTAACCGGCAAATCAATCCAACTATTTAACCACACCAGAATTAGAGTGGGCGAGTGCAATTCACTCAGCATTCACACACTTCCTGTGTCTCCGTGTGTGCAATCTATAGCCCTTCCCTTCATTCTGGTTCACAGTTCTATATTGAATATATTTCAATCAATATTTAAAAGGTATTTTACAGGTACATGCGTGGCGATCAGCTTAACAATATCCCTTCCCTCTACATTAGAACGCTAACCATCATACCAAGGGGTTAATACTTCCCAGATATTTCTCACAAAGGTTGAATTGTCTTAAAACGAATCATTTCTACTCCACATTAGAAGTCAGTACAATATATCCACATTCATAATAAATATACAAAGTGAAAAAATATTCTTGTGAAAAATATTAAAAATAGAATAAAGAATAGGATTAAATAGGATTAAAGTAAAAAATGAAAAATGAAAATAAAAATTAAGGGGGGGGGGGCGTGTCTGAACGGCAAGGTGAATGGACGCAATGCAGAGGAGCTCCGCTTAGCCCTCTGCAATCTACTACCATCCGGCCCACACAAACTCCAGAATCTGCCCCAAAACATACCACACAGACACTGGACACTAGAGGAGTCTTTCCTGGGGATTCTTGAGCAGTTTGGCCGGCGGATTGAGCTGTTTTTAGGCCGCGGCCGGCCTCACATTGCAGATCCCGGCTGCCATCTTGCGGCCTACAGGACATACGGAATCCCCGGCCTCGAGTACCGCGATCGGCAGTACGGAGGGCGATCGGCCGGCCCGAGGCTGGGAGCGCTGTTTCCGGAGCGGACCGGACTGTGAGGGGACCCCGGCCAAGACAGAGGAAACAGGCCCTCGACACTCGCGGCCTAAGGCAGGCCCGAGGCCTGTGAAGACTCCAGCATCGCCATACTGTGGGGCCGCGACCGGAGGTAAGGGGGGCATATAAACCACATCCACACACAGTGGCCACCCCCTGGGCATACCTGGCAAGTCCACAGCCAACACGGACCCCTCACTGACCCCAGAAACATTAGAGAATCCCAGTGACGGACGCCATCTTACCACCTTGCGGCCTAGCTTATAAGACAGGCCCGCAGCCTCAGAAACTGTGCCCTAACTGGATGGTGCTCTCCCCCTTGAACCCATATGGTGTTCCAGCTTTGCGCCCATGCTAATAGGGTGCCACCACTGCTCCCGCAGGCCTGCCTTTCCTCCCCAGTCCCCCTCATCCCTAATGAGGATCGGTTTTGATGGAGAGAGACCAACTATGGATGGCTGAGGACCTGCGCCCCTGAGTCTCGTGCTATCCCGACAGCTCCAGGCTATCTCCATAGCATAGCACACCCACATAATACATGGCGGCAGCTAGCTCACACTCCACGGAGCTTACTGACCCTCAACAAGGCACCATACAGAGGTATCTACTTAGAACAGCGCCTATTGATCCCCGAACTCCCAAAGACAAGATGGCGCCCGGACGCAACCCGGGGAAGACCAAGCCTCCCACTTCCACTTCAGCAGTAGCTTACACGGCAGAGGACAATAATGAGAAACTTCAGAATTCCAAGGGAGAGCCATCAGCCTCCTCCGTGAGGTCAGTCTCATCACCCGACACAGGCACCGGGATATCCCAGTCAGTTACGCATCCCTTATCAGGAGAACTCATTAGAACGGAAGCTGCTGCCCTCCTTTCTGCCTTCAGAATGGACTTCGAATCCTGGGCAAGTAAAATGGAAGATTCTCTCCACGTGGAGCTGAACGCTCTGAGGCAACAAGTCACAGCTAATGAGGAAGCAGTATCGGTTCTAACCACTGCTCAAGACGACCACGAGGCACATATAACAGCCCTCGAATCCTCATCCGCGATTCATCTACGGCGCCTACGCCACCAGCAACTCCGCATAGAAGACAGCGAAAATCGCAGTCGCAGAAATAACATTAGACTGCAAGGCATACCGGAGGCAACATCTGGAGCAGAATTGAAACCCACTGTCACAACTATCCTCAATAAAGTACTGGGAAGAGAGGCAGCATCACCAATTGAACTGGATCGTGTTCACAGGGTAGGAGGGCCAGGGGGGGTCCGAGATGGTCGCCCCCGCGATG
Organism: Lithobates septentrionalis; assembly: GCA_037952835.1. NCBI lineage: Eukaryota > Metazoa > Chordata > Amphibia > Anura > Ranidae > Lithobates > Lithobates septentrionalis. The sequence goes on from JBBDGP010000082.1 coordinate 12,566,326, forward strand.
TTCTATGTCGGGTCCACTATTACACCTTAAAAGAAGAGATCATGCGAAAGGCTTGGAACCTGGGCTCTGTTGACTTCTTTGGAGCCCCCATTCACTTGTATCCTGACTTATCTCGCAACACGCTATATATGCGTAGAGTGGTGCGCCCTCTACTTGACCTTATACGGCAAGCTGGAGCTACCTATACATGGGGTCACCCCTTCAGTATCAAGGTGACACGAGGCGGCAGCAGGTTCACGCTCTCTGATCCAGACCAACTACCCGACTTTTTCCTCTTTATTGAACAAGATCCGGTAGAAGTCTTGAACTGGTTAGACCCTCCAGAAGATAGATCAGGACAGTTGGGACTTGGTCCACTTCCACAGCGCCACAGACGTCCTAGGTCTAGATCAGTTTCTTCCGGCCCAGGGATAAGAAGACCTACTTCTCCAGAAGATTAACGCAGCAGCTAATTAAAGACTGATGGCCTGTTTTGCCCTACCATGCCAATAATATTTCCAAGGGCTCCCGGCAGTTTTGTTGCATCTCTGGACGGCATGATATATTTCTGATCCCTTAACCATGCTTTTCCTACTTGACAGCTAAGATCCTCGGTGAGCCTGGTAGAAGATGTAGTGAATATAGGGATCAGATCCAATGGCTCTCTCCCTGCTCTTTGCCAATTTATTATTTGGCTGGGGTTTGGGTGAGAACATAAATTGCAGTCACTCTTGTGCCTCTCACTATGACGAGCGTCAGGTAATGTGAATGTATACTAATGCTATGGTTTTTTTTATTTATTCTCCCTTTTTTTTTTTTTTGCTTTTCTAAAGATGTTCTGCATTGTCTCAGATTGCTCCCTCTCACCCTTCACCCTTTTGATATTATACACAGTGGGGGATGTGTGGCGGGGGTGGGGGATGCAGCCCTGGGGGGGGTCTGGCACCCGGTTTTACCCAATCTCTGCTACAGAGGGTACAGGTCTAAGGGGCGCTACACATGGGGCGGAGCATTGCCCCCTCGGGGGGGTCCCCCACTCTCCCTCTCCCTACCCCACATATACTCACATTACTGTTTTGGCTCAGTAACTTTCTTTATATGCCAGAGCCAATGTAATTGTTTTCTCTATACCTCAGGGTTAACTGTTAAATTCAATGCACATAATTGGTTGACTGTTATCATTTGTTGTTGTTAAGCTGCCTTATGCCCCACACTCGGTGTAAAGATTAAGTGTGCCATACATAACACTTGCATGCCTGGTTGGCTGCCGGGATCACGGCTCAGACCCATTCATCTCGACTTTTCCCCCGCAATAGGACAGGCACGGTTTGTGCCTAAAGCGTGAATTTTCACGCAGTGTTTTGCGTTAGCAAACACCTTAGTTTCCCAGACACATCTTTTTAGGTGTCTTTTCATTTATACCTTACTTCTTCCATTACTCTTAAACTCCTTTTATTTTTCTTCCTCCTCTCTCTCTCTCCCCCCCCCCTTTTTTGTTGTTTTTGTTCTTGCTCTCCTTCTCCTCTTCTTTCTTTTCTCTTTTCTTTTTCTACTCCCTATATCTTTTCTTCATATCTTAATACTTTCTCCCCTTTACGGGGTTTTGGCACTCCAGCATGGCTCACACGGTGACTTTGAGCCCACACCTGAAACTTTGTTTATATAATGTAAACGGACTTAACGTCGCGTCGAAACGTGGACAAATTCTATATCAGATGCACAAAAGACAGGTCAGCATACTTTTGCTGCAGGAGACCCACTTCCATTCTGACTCCACCCCTTCCTGCTCCAATAGATATTTTAATAGATGGATTCACAGCACCAACCCGACACAAAAATCTAAAGGTGTATCTATTGGGTTTCATAAAACACTCCCTATTGAGCTGCTCGATCATGTGGCGGACTCCCAGGGCAGGTATGTCTTCGTGAAAATCTCCTTATGGGGGAATAAATTTACAATAGCTAACGTATACTTGCCTAACACTCACCAAGTCCCATCAGCCTTGCAGTACCTAAAGATTTTGGCGGGTTTCACGGAGGGCAAGCTCATACTCGGAGGGGACTTCAATACTCCCCTGGATCCACTTTTGGACTCATCGACATCCCGTTCCTCTATATCCTTTCCGAAAATACGGGCCCTAAAACGGGCCATATACAACATGCATCTCATTGACGTATGGCGAATACTGTACCCGGACTCACGAAACTATACACACATCTCCAACGTTCACCAATCATACAGTCGTTTAGATTATTTTCTAGTCGACCACGGTTGCTTAGATTGGTCCCCCAATTGTGAAATAGACCCTATGGTTTGGTCCGACCACTCACCTATATTCTTGACGCTTACAATCCCCTCTACCCCAATAAAAGAATGGACATGGAGGTTAAATGACTCCCTCTTGACTGAACCAGGGTTTGATGCACAGATAGCGGAGACGATATCAAATTTTTTCACAGACCACAAATCTGATGACACCTCACTGCCCATTAAATGGGAAGCATTGAAGGCGGTATTACGGGGTAGATTTATTCAAATGGGTGCCTGCATGAAAAAAGAACGCTCAGCTGCGATAGCTATGGCAGTGCACAAGCTTAGGACACTAGAAACTACCCATAAACGCTCCCCTACGGCAGAAGTGCTTGCGGAGGTTTCTACCACTCGCACTCAGCTTAGAGAGTTATATGAGGCATCAGCCCGCACGTTTGCGAACAAACTAGCCTTTCATCAATATAAATTTCAGGATAAATGTGGTAGATCCCTAGCTCGCACCCTCCATACCAAACAACGTAACACCTTTATACCCCACATACGGGACAGTTCTGGGAAAACTGTCTCATCACCTTCTGAGATGGGACAGGTGTTCCGGGACTTCTATCAATCCCTATATAATATACCTACAGCGAGCTCCACTGATCCTCCCTTTACTACAGCGGAAGCACAAGCCGCATACATCGCGCAAACTGCATTACCCACTCTAGATAGCGAAACGATAGAGGACCTAGAGGCCCCGATCTCGGAAGACGAGGTTGCCCGTGCCATTGCTTCTACCCCATCTGGTAAAAGCCCTGGTCCCGATGGCTTTACTCCAAAATTCTACAAACAATTTGCTCCCCTCCTTACTCCCTTCTTAACAAAAGTATTTAACTCCATCTCTGAGCGTTCAGTGTTCCCGCCACAAACCCTGGAGGCACATATCACCCTCATCCCCAAACCAGACAAAGACCTGACTGTTTGTGCTAATTACCGACCTATTTCGCTAATAGGTGTAGATCTAAAAGTGTATGCGAAAATATTGGCCAATAGGTTGCAACCACTATTACCCCGCTTAATACACCTAGATCAGGTTGGCTTTGTGAGTGGAAGAGAGGCGCGAGATAACACCCTGAAAACACTCCTCATTGCGGATTATGCTCGGGCCCACAATATCCCATTGTGCCTACTCACAGTCGATGCGGAAAAGGCCTTCGACCGCGTCGACTGGCATTTTCTCCGCTTATCATTACAACAACTAGGTCTAGGCCAAACCATGATTTCCAGAATAATGTCCCTCTACACATCTCCTTCCGCTCGGATTAGACTAAATGGTTCCCTATCTCCAAAATTTACTATACACAATGGAACGCGACAGGGGTGCCCCCTGTCCCCCATTCTCTATGTGATTGTTATAGAACATCTAGCCACTGCCCTTAGAAACAACCCGGCTATTTATGGTGTTAATATAGGCCCACTACACACTAAAATTGCCCTATTTGCTGATGACCTACTCATATTTGTAACCCAACCGCAAGTTTCCCTACCCTCCATTATGCAGGAGTTTCAGACGTATGGAGAAGTTAGTAACTTTAAAGTTAATCTTAATAAGTCAGAAATCCTCAACATTTCACTCCCAGCAGCGGCTCTCCAGCAGCTCGCGACCTCCTTCCCTTTTAAGACAAGCTCCACATCTATCCGCTATCTAGGAATCCATATTCCAACAGTCGCATCTCAACTATTCTCCAGCAACTTCACCCCTTTACTTACTAGAACTCAAGCGGATCTGGCCACATATTCCTCTAAACAGCTCTCCTGGTTGGGTAGGGTGAATGTCTTGAAGATGGATGTTCTCCCTAGATTCCTATACCTTTTTCAGACCATTCCTATCCATATCCCCACTTCGTTCCTCAAAAGGCTCCGTCAGATCTTCTCTAAATTCATATGGCAGGGTCATCGCCCCAGGATAAAACATGACACAATGATTCGCCCGAAGGTCAGGGGGGGTGCGGGGGTCCCAGATGCCTCTATATACCACAAGACAGCGGTACTCGTGCATATAGTGGATTGGTTCCACCACTCTTCCTCCAAACTTTGGGTCCAATTAGAGAAATATCTTAATGAGGTTGATCTTTGCGCCCTACCGTGGACCCCTGCGGCTCGACGGGACGACGACATACTTTCTACTGCTCTCACTCGTCAAACGCTCCAGATTTGGGACCGCCTGACCTCAGCGAGTAAATTGTCTAAACTCCAGGGCCCAATGACCCCTCTCTTTGGGACTCCGGCCTTCCCCCCAGCAGCAAATAAGCTGAGATTTGGACCCTGGAGTAGGGATAGCCATAGACGTTTAGCACAGGTTTTACGCGCTGACCCATCTTTGAGAACAGACATACCCTCTCGTACGGACTTAGGGCCCTCAACAATGTGGTTACAAAGGGGTCAAATAATGTCATACATACGCACTTTCCCCTCCATCTCAGAGATCCTAGACGACCCATCAGACTTCGACGAGCTGCTCTTACAACCGGACCCGCCAACACATGTAGTATCACTATTATATTCCCTGCTACTGAACGTATACACCCCTGACCTTCCAACATATACCCAGAAATGGGAAGCGGAGCTGCAGCACTCCATCTCCCCCGCTGATTGGCAAAAAAGCTTTATCCTATCGCATAGGATTTCCCTGGCAACTAAGAACCAAGAAAAAGGGTTTAAATTATTAACGAGGTGGTACAGATGCCCAGTGGTTATCAAACGGTTTAACCCCTCTCTGACAGACATTTGTTGGAGATGTCTGTCCTCTAGCGGGACAATGCTTCACATATGGTGGGCTTGCCCTCCAATCCGGAAACTATGGCAAAAGGTCTTTGATCTTTACAGCAGGCTGATGGCGACATCAATTAAGCCCACACCAGAGATAGCCCTATTATCAATGCTCCCGGGCCCCCTCAAGTCGATTAAAAAAGATGTACTGCGTCACTTTCTGGCAGCAGTTAGAATAGTGATCCCCCGACATTGGAAAACGACAGATGTGCCTTCCTTGGGGGAATGGGCTGTTGAAGTGGACCAGATAAGAGATCTGGAGCGTCTGTTGGCAGAGGAAGCGGGGAAGGAGGAGCAGTTTTCCACCACTTGGACCTCATGGTCAATGTTTCGCTACTCTGATGAATTCTCCATATGGGTCAGAGATAGCCCACCCTTACCTGCCGATTAGCCTTGCTGGAGTGCCCCATACCTCAGGTACCATCCCTTACTTCTACTCAAGATCTTATTTCTGACTTTCTCTGTTTTTTTTTTTGTTTTTTGTTTTTTTTTGTTAAATACTGAACCAATCACTTACACATATAATTAAAGATCATATCCTCGGAATAGTCAAATGATTTGATTATCTATAATGGGTGAATACATGATCTCTACAGCATTCTAATTCAGTGAGAGGGAGTCCTCAGATAACGCAAACTCACGAAACCACCAGGTTCAATATATGTTGGCTCCCACTCACTTGCTATTCTTCTCCTATATCAAAGATTTCAATATACAATACGATATACCAGTAATGCACCTAAAGATGCATACTAGAAGCATCATTCCTGTTTATACATGGTCAAGGTACACCTCGCTAATCTATGTAGGCTATATGTGTTGTTTTACTGTAAAGAACGATATTTTTCTGTTATACTCTGTGTGTTTTTGCTCTTGAAATAAACTAAGATTGAAAAGAAAATAAAAATTAAAAATTACAAATAAAAAAATATATATAAAAAATGAAAATAAAATTAAAATAAAAAATAAAAAATAAATAAATAAAAAATAATAAATAATAAAATATAAAAAATAAAAAAATATATAAAAAAATAAACTAAAAAAAATAAAAAAATATATATAAAAAAAATATACAAAAATAAAAAATAAAGTAAAAAATATGAATTAATAAAAAAATATATATATATAAAAAAATAAATAATAAAAAAATAATAAAAAAAAATAAAAAATAAAAATAAATACATAAATAAATAAATAAATAAATAATAAAAAAAGAGAAAATAGTGATAAGAAACTACACAATAAATCCTAGTGAAAAACATGCATGTATATAGACATCTGCATATACAAATATACATGCATATAGGTGTAAGCATAAAAGACATAAGTACAGTGTAAATCATAATATGAAATTATAAGTGTGCAATCATATTTACATATGAACTACTACATTGTATCATACACGTCTCTCAATTTCCCCATGTGTGACATAGTCCCTCGTGAAAAGTAACCATTGCAAATCCGTGATATCACTATTTAATTAATGTGTATAATATATGTATGTGCAAACTGCATTCTAATATCTCAACAATAATGAAAAAATTATATAAATAATTTGTGGATATCTCAACAATAGTGAAAAATTTTGTGGATGGACCAATAATGTACCCATTATGTGTCCCCCTGACTTCTAAACTATGCCCATGTGTTTAACATAGTTAGCTGTTACTGATGAAGCAGTTGAGGTCCAGTTCTATGTTCATACCTCTAGGGAACAAACATTTTAGGAGAAAGATCCATCGAGTTTCTCTCTGAGAGAGATCCCTAACCCGATTGGATCCTCTCCAGGACTGATAAACTACATCCACACCACAGAATTGTAAAAGACTTGGGTCCTGATTGTGTTTCTCCTTGAAGTGGAGAGACACACTGGGGTATTGGAAACCCTTTTGGATGTTAGCTAAATGTTCTGCGATTCGCACTCTCAGTAATCTCTTCGTGCGGCCCACATAAAATAGCCCGCACGGGCACCATAAAAGATAGACTACATAAGAGGAATTGCATGTTATAAATTCTCTAATCCTGAATGTTTCATTATCCGCATTAGTAATTTGAGTCACACCCCTATTAATTACTTTCACTGTTTTGCAACAGATGCATTTTCTACATGCATAAAATCCCTGTAGATGAATTTTTATAGTTTGGTCATTTGGTCTATTTAAGATTTTTTTCACTACCCTTTGGCCAAAACTTGGGGCCCGTCTATATATAAATTTAGGGCGACTCGGTAGAACATCCCCCAGGTGTCTATCCCTGCACAGAATGTGCCAGTGTCTCTTAAAGATCATCTCCACATACCTGTACTGGTGATGGAAACCCGAGATAAATCCTAGCTGATGTTGATTAGTTGGTGCTATACAATCTCTCTCTTTCAAACATTCTTCCCTAGGGATGTTAGCTACCTCCTGGATGATATTATTCAAAGCATCTCCTTTAAACCCCTTTTGCAGGAACCTTTCTTTCAGAATATTCGCTTGGATGGCATATGTGTCTAGGTCCGAACAATTTCGTCCAACTCTGAGCATCTGCCCCTTTGGTATATTTTTTATCCAATTCAGGAGATGATGTCCACTCCTAATGGATAAATAGCTGTTCCGGTCTGTCATTTTGAAATAGACCTTTGTACTGATGGTATTATTAATCTTAATTAGAGTCACATCCAGAAAATCTACTGAGGTGTCACTAATGACATGATCCAACCGAATATTGTTCGAGTTGTTTTTAAGGAAAGAGATGAAATCAATTGCAGATTCCCTTGATCCCTCCCAGATGAGCAGGAGATCATCAATAAATCTACGATAAAATCGCAGCTGGGTGGGTTTTGGGTTAAACACCCGTCTATCTTCCCACTCTGCCAGAAATAAGTTGGCTAGGCTGGGAGCATATTTGGCTCCCATCGCCACGCCAACCTTCTGGGAGAAAAAATGCCCGTCATACCAGAAGTAGTTGTGGGTCATGCAAAAATCTAAAGCATGACCCACAAACACCTTCTGTACATGAGGGATATCATCCCTCTTACTCAGGGCCCAGTTCAAAGCCAGTGCCGCATCCTCGTGCTGGATAATAATGTACAGTGAGGCCACATCGGCCGTAACTAAATACACTTCTGAGGTTGGGTCAAATTTGACCTCTTGTAGAGACCGAAGTAGGTCAGTGGTATCTTTAAGATAGGCTCTAGTTGCTTTTACGCTAGGTTGGAGGAATTTATCTAAAAACTCCCCCAAACGAGCCATCACTGATCCTATGCCATTTACTATAGGACATGCCGGCGGTACCCTCACATCTTTGTGGATCTTCGGCAACGTATAGATGATTGGGATGCGGCATGAGCTGGGAACCAGGTAGTTTTTTTCTCTACCATTTAGGGCATCCATGCTGTAACCCCATTCTACTAAAGCACTCAACTGGGCTCTATATTCATTGGTGGGGTCTGAAGATAATCTACAATATGTAGTACGATCTCCCAACATATCCACCAATTGCTTATGATAGAAAGTTTTTTCCAAAATTACTACCCCTCCCCCCTTGTCCGCTGGTCGAATAATAATATCTTTTTTCTTCTCTAAAGATTTAATGCCATTTATGATATAGTCAGGATTGACCCTTTTGATAGGGTTCAATCGTTCTATATCAGTCAGGACAAGGTTTTTGAAGACCTCAATGAAGTGGTTACTAGAATTTTGGGGGTTGATCAGGGATTTATTCCTCAAACCCAAATCTATTCTCCTCTGATTCACAGTGATATCTCTCCTTGGTGCAATCGGATGACTCAAAAAATGTTTTTTAATGTTTAATGTGCGGATAAATTTATGGGTATCAATGAATACCTCAAATCTATTCATTGGTTTTCTTGGGGCACATTTCAGCTCCAAGCCCAGTATAATTAATTCATTATGATTGAGTTGTGTCCCACTGAGATTAAAGATTCCATCATTTACACATCTCTTGGTCTCTTTTTTGGGTTGTTTGGCTCTACCTGCTTTACACCCCCTTCTTCTCTTGGAAAGCGTATAGGTTCTCTTTTTGGGTAGTGATCCGTTCCAATCCTCCCCCCCCCCTGTTGTTGTTGGGACGAGTATTCCCTCTGGGAGTTCCTCCCCCCCTCCCCCTCCTTCCTCGATGCCCTAAAAAAGGTTGGGGGCCAGATCTTTGGTAACTGGGATACTCCTGCTCATTACCTTCATAATCACTTTGTGAGAAATATCTGGGAAGTAATAACCCCTTGGTATGATGGTTAGCGTTCTAATGTAGAGGGAAGGGATATTGTTAAGCTGATCGCCACGCATGTACCTGTAAAATACCTTTTAAATATTGATTCAAATATATTCAATATAGAACTGTGAACCAGAATGAAGGGCTATAGATTGCACACACGGAGACACAGGAAGTGTGTGAATGCTGAGTGAATTGCACCTGCCCACTCTAATTCTGGTGTGGTTAAATAGTTGGATTGATTTGCCGGTTAGCCAACCCCATGATTAAATCTTTATGATGAAACATGTTGGGGCGTAGCTACACGGCGATCTCACACGAGTGCTAGAGGAGGGAGTGAAGGGGGACAGAGCGGAGCTCCAGTGAAGGGACGAGTGCTGCGGACGGGTGAGACGAACGTGAGAACACACACCTCCTGGGTCCGTCGTGGCCTGCCGGTTGTTATTTCAGTTGCTATTGCTTGCTGTGCTGTGGGAGTTCTCCATTTGCTGTGAAGTGACTTGCCTGTTATTTTATTTTAAATGTGAGTTCATTACAAGTTGTTTTATATGTGATTAAATCTTTTAAACGAGATTACACTATTGGAGCTTCTTTTATTTTTATGTCTTACTACCAACCTGAGAAAAGCGGTGTTCCTATGGAGCAGTGGAGGTGTATGCTCGCATGTTAACCCCCATGTAAGTGGGTTAGAGGCTCTGTCAGGCCAAACACGAGAGTGAGAGGCCTTAAAAGCTGGTGAGTTTGAATTTCAGCAGGGAGTGGATTCACGTCACAGAGGTGTGGTGGATGTTTGAAAACACAGCTGAGCAGTTTTGGAGTCACCCTCACTCTTTTTTTGGACTTTCTTCAAATATTTTCACGATTATTTTTCACGATTGATTGGTTTCTGGACTTTATAGATATTTACTGTGTTCAATTTTCATTATATATTTTTTCTTGGATTTATATATCTGTATATCACTTTCACTGAGTGTTATAATTTATATTAGCTCATATTGAATTTATTGAATAATTTATTTTATTTAATATTAATTTTTACTTTTTGGGCTATTTAGCAATATATGTTTTTTCACTTTTTCTCTAGTCATGTCTGTATTCAGCTCACTGGCTGGATAAGAGTGTCTGGCATCTCACCACCCGTGGATAAGCGCCACTATTTCATCTATAATTTTCCTTTGGTGAATTCGGTTTTTTTACTTGTGTATATGTCTTTCGCTAATTTTAAGCGAATTGGTTTAAAGGGTTTGTTTACTGAGTTAAGTGTACGTGCTAAGTAAGTACCCGGTTTATTGGATTTCATAAAATAGTTGTATTTAGAGCGTTTAAAAGATTTTTAGACTAACTCAGTTAAAAATAAGTCAAATGCAGTACAGGTTTTATCTAATTGAGATTTTGTGATGGGCGATGGATTGTCTTGATGGTCTATAAAGGCATTATTAAACTCAGATTCTAATTTACGAGCAAGGGTTTTTCGTTCACATTTGAATAAAGTAAATTGTTTCTGAATTATATTGCGTAACACAGGTGTATGTGCTTCCCAAAGTGTTAATGTAGTTATTTCTGGGCTGGTATTAAATGATATATATTCTTTTAGGGCTTGTTCGATGATTTGACGTTGGTTTGAGTGTTTGAGCATAATATCTGGGAGATACCATGTGGGGTCATGGCCTTTGGGTATAGTAGAATTAATTGAAGTGAGTACTGCGTTATGGTCAGACTATGGGATAGGAATTATGTCGGCTGTAAGTATTTCTGGAATCATGCCAATTGTTAGGAATGTATGATCAATCCGTGTTGACGTTTGATGGGGATGAGAGTAATATGTGTATCTACGTTTTGTGGGATTACACTCTCTCCATGTGTCTACTAAGTTATATTTGGATAACAATTGGGAAAAAGACATTTTAAATGTTTTATTGGATGGAGTGTAAGGGGATTTATCCAGAAATGGAAGGAGAACCTGATTGGAGTCTCCACACAAAATAACTGTTCCTATTTTATGGTCATTCACAACTTGTAGTAGGTGTGATAAGAACAGGTTTGGTTTTTTGTTAGGCGCATAGTATGAGATGACAGTAACTGGTTTATCCATTATTTGTCCTGTAAGAATTATGTAGCGTCCTTCTGGGTCATTAATTTGAGATTGGAGAATAAATGTAGAGCAATGAAAGGCTATGAGGGTACCTCTTTGTTTAGAGGTAGCTGAGGCTGTGGGAAATTTGGGAAAGTGGGAAATTTGCGAATGTTACTAAGCATTTTCAAGATCCCATGGTAAAGTGTGTATCAGGCTGTATTAATTAAAAAGAGAACTGGAGGATAGAATAGGATTAATGGGTCCCTAAACTAGTAATAAGGGTAAAACAATAGGTCAACCTGAAGGGTTTGGAGTGAAAAACTCCTATGATATTAACAGCATATTAGAATTCCTAATATTAAACTAAAAATCAACTAAAGATTGAGAACTATAATAAGTAAATCAATTAAATCTTGTGGTCAGACTAAAAATTAGAAATACTTTTAGACCATCTGTAAGTATCTTTTGAGGAGGATTAAAGTATTTTAAATTTTCTACACTATATGTACAATGGTCTATATTCTAATTTTAGGATATTGACCGTAGTTTTAGAGCAAAAAAAATAAAAAAAAATAATAAAAATACATTTAAAGATAGTTATCTTCAGCTGTGACTAAAAAGATAAATGAGAATTATAAATCATGCGGTAATTAAATAAAGGAAATGTAAAATAGAGTTTTTATATTTGTAGATTACTAGTTTCAAGGCAAGAGTGCACGGTGCATCTGTGATGAAAGCTATTATCAGGATGAAGAATGAACAATAAGCTCTGCTTAAATTTTAAATTACTTCCTTCAGTCCATAGAATCATCTCTTTCCTGAGGGGGAGATGCAAAGTGACCTCTCTTATGAGATGGATGGTTTCCATTTCTCAAGGTGGATTGAGAGGAGTTGCCTGCGGATGATAAGGGTGGTGATCTTCTACGTGTTGAAGTAATACGTGGTGAGAAATCCATTAGGTGCAAGTCTATGAGCGTTTGTTGAAGTTCTTCATTAGAACTACAGATGTATTTCGTTCCATTGTAAGCAAAACGTACAGAGAATGGGAAGCCCCATTGATAAATGATGCTCTGATGTTGCAATTCCATGAGGAGGGGTTTTATTGCTCGCCTATTTGATATAGTGACCTGGGATAAATCAGCGAATAGTTGGTAGTTGTTACCTTGAAAATTTAGGTCTTTTTTTAATCTCTGGCTGATGATAAGTGCTGTTCCTTTGTGCGATAATAGTGAAATTTCACTATTATATCACGTGGCGGACCGTCCAATTTTTTTGCTGTAAGGGCTCAGTGTATACTGTCAAACTCCAATCTTTCAATTGGGATATCTGGTTGCAGTTCATGACATAGAGCCGTTATGGTGGATTGTAGGTCAATGATCGATTCAGGAATTCCCCTGATGCGTAGATCGGACCTTCTGGCTCTATTATCCTGGTCTTCCAATTTAGTTTGGAGCATTAGGTTTTCCTCTCTGAGATTTTCCATAGCAGTGTTATGTTCTTGTGTGGCATTTTCCAAATCATCCATTTTAAGTTCTAGTGCAGCTGTGCAGTTGCCTAATTCTCTTATTTCTCTAGTAAGGTTGGTTGTAATTTGCTCAGAGGTTTGTTTTAGGGCTTTATGCAACATATGTTCAAATTGTTTAAGTATAGCTGGAGCTATTTGTAAATTCTGTGAGGTATCTTGTGAGGTGAAAAGTTCACTTTCTGAATCAGCTGGGGAGTCAGGCTGTGTCATTTTGTGCCTGAGGCAGTGTATGAAGAGGGGGGCGGCGCCATTTTAACAGCTGCTTTCCCCTGTGAGGTGAGGGGATTCTTTAACTTAGAACGGCCGCCTCCCAGAACCATATTTTCCCACAAAAACGGACCACCGAGTTCCCGGGTAGATACTGAAGCCGTGGTTATTTCTAATACTTGCAGGTTTTAGTTTGACAGCGGCTCTTCTCCCATACAGAACGGAGCTCTAACTGTGCATGTCCACACCGCTAGACTCCGCCTCCAGGCCGTCAGCTGCATTGTTTTCAATGGAGCCATTCACACAGGTGCGTAAACATGCACTGCATTCAGATTCATAACACAGAATCCAAAATAAAAATGTGATTGATATTTTAGCCCTCATACCTGTAGAGTAACTTAGGACAGAGGATTCTGGGGAACATACTTCTAAAGCATTATTGGCACACTGAAAGTTTCCTGCAGTGACTTTTATGTGTCAGCAATATTCCAATCAAAGAAGAATATTTCTAAAGCATTAATGTTTCTTTTTTTTATTTAAACTCTGTCATTTAGGGATATTTAAACATTACATAAACAACATTCTGGTGGGGTATAATGTTCTTCAATTGCAGCATTTGAGAAAAAAGCACGTATTACATATTAATAGCTGGTTATATAATACAAAATACCAAGCAGCTGTAAAAGAAAACAAAATGGTTAGGCGATTGTATTCTAGCCACAAGACTTTTTTGCGGAAGATAGTTTTACACTTGCTATATACCCAGCAAAACTGAAGGAAGGTTGAGCTGCTATCTCACAATCAGAAAGAATACAAATACATGACTGATTTTCATATCCTGCTGGATAGGAGCATATTTAATACAGTAATAACAGTACACACCAAACACCAAAAATGTTAGTGTAGATTAGACAGAATCTGTATGTAAAGGGAAATAAAACTGATAAGGTGCTTGTGAGGAATATGCACCCGCAGCAGTTTCTATGCATGCTTATGAATAGAGAAATAAATGTTAAAGCGTAAGCAGAAACTAGTTATGTCTGTATTTCCTTCTTAGTTAATGACTGAAATAAAATCCTTCCATCTCAATGGTTAATAATTGATTTTCTCTAACATATCAAGTATATGAAACCATTAATTCTCTAACATACAGTATATGGAACCAATAAAATGACATAAACTTGAATAAAAGATTAACCCATAAAAATATGCATTAAAGTAAATGTTAACTCAAAGTGCTCATTTACATTTGTGTTGCCCTTTAAAGAGAAAGGGCATTCATCTGCACTCATCAGAGGGCATTCATCAGGCAGTGAGGACTTATTATGCTCCCTGTGTAACCCCTAAAAACCTGAACTATCATGCTACAATGGGCAGTTGTTGTGCAATCCCATTTATTTGACTGGGTTACGTTCGGTAGGCGTTAATGCCCACTGAGTGTGACAGTGGGCCTATGTACACCTACTTCTACTGCCTTTGTAGCTTAAGGGGGAGCAGTTGGTGGGTGGCTCGGCTCAGCCATGTGTTTTGACTGCCCCACTAACTGCACATTTAAACAAAGCCTAGTTGGACAACATTCGGTTTTCTACAGCATAGTGTATTATAAACTGTTTTAATTTTTTTGGTATAGTGTTTTCATCCTTGTTTTCATTCTTTTTGCCATCTCACCAGTGCAGTCAAATTCTTGCAGCCTCTTTGCAGTCACTTCCTTTCTATATACATGCATTTCTCCAGTGGTTCCATGTCATTTTCTAATGGCAAAACCCTGAGTTTTATCATGGCTGCTTAAAGTCTCTATTGGAAGCACAGATGATGACACTGCTGGAGAGCAAATAGGAGGCAGACAGAGCATTGTCACCACATAACAGGGTTTGCCTAAACAAGGACTTTAATGACAGGATCATCAGGATAATTTTAATGAAACATGCAGATTTAAAAATATGAAAAATTAAAAAATTACATTAACATGTTAACATTTATATGAGATTTTAGTGATCCAGCTTATCCAGGGCCACTCTTCTTATCCTAAATACTATTATTCATGCTTCAGGAAGAGCGATGCTAAATATCAGAATTTTGAGTTTACTTAAGCAATATCAAGTTTACCTATGTTGCGTAAGGTACAGTATCCCGTAGCATCTAAGAATATTTCTCTATTTATTTAATGGAAGATAATGGAGGATGATGAGGCCATTTACGACGAAACTCATCAGTGAGTGATGTCAGACACTGACACTGAAGCCGGAAGTGCCCATTCCGCCATCTTGGATATTGGAAAGAGTATACCTGCCAATGTGAATATTTTCAACCTAATAAATGCAATTTAAGTGGGAACTTTTGCACTGTTAGTATTTTTTACTTTTCTATGTCCTGCTTTACCTTGCCTATGGGGGACGGAGCATTGTGGATGCTGGAAGAGAAAATATATAAGAAGAGCTACCATAAACAATATCCCCCAACCCTGTGTCATTTGTGTATGTATATACTGCACTGTTTTGTGTATTTGAAGTGCTGGACAACTTGAATACAAACAGATAACTGAAGGTTGTTTTATCTATTTATATTTTATTGGCACTCTTTCACATTCCATCTGGCAGGTTGGGATAGTGCAATATCTCTCACCTACGTGATTGTTAGAGATAAACAAATCTACATCCAATCAGATAGATCATCAACAATGTTTGTGGATCATCTTATCAAGTGTTTGTGCAGTTGCGTTTCAGATCTGGTGTTTTTCTAATGTTTTAACTTTGTTTAATGAATGGGATTGATTGTTTCCCTCTCAAAATAGTAATGTCAGTTTAGTATGATTTTTTCCCACACGGCAATGGGTTGCTGATCTGTTTAGTTAAAAAGGAAAAATGTACCTTTTATCCTAAAAACACAAACCCTGCAAACAGTGAAATCAAAGATAATGATAAAAAAACACAGAAATACCATGACAAAACTAAAATGTTCACCCAGCACAATCTAATGTTTGTATTTACTATGCTAGGCTGGCACTACATCTGTATTGTTACAGTGCCTTGCAAAAGTATTCGGCCCCCTTGAACTTTTCAACCTTTTGCCACATTTCAGGCTTCAAACATAAAGATATAAAATTTTAATTTTTTGTGAAGAATCACCAACAAGTGGGACACAATTGTGAAGTGGAACGAAATCTATTGGATATTTTAAACTTTTTTAGCAAATAAAAAACTGAAAAGTGGTGCGTGCAAAATTATTCGGCCCCTTTACTTTCAGTGCAGCAAACTCATTCCAGAAGTTCAGCGGGGATCTCTGAATGATCCAATGTTGTCCTAAATCACTGATGGTGATAAATAGAATCCACCTGTGTGTAATCAAGTCTCTGTATAAATGCACCTGCTCTGTGATAGTCTCAGGGTTCTGTTGAAAGCGCAGAGAACATCATGAAGACCAAGGAACACACCAGGCAGGTCCGTAATACTGTTGTGGAGAAGTTTAAAGCTGGATTTGGATACAAAAAGATTTCCCAAGCTTTAAACATCCCAAGGAGCACTGTGCAAGCGATCATTTTGAAATGGAAGGAGTATCAGACCACTGCAAATATACCAAGACCTGGCTGTCCCTCTAAACTTTCAGCTCAGACAAGGAGAAGACTGATCAGAGATGCAGCCAAGAGGCCCATGATCACTCTGGATGAACTGCAGAGAACTACAGCTGAGGTGGGAGAGTCTGTCCATAGGACAACAATCAGTCGTACACTGCACAAATCTGGCCTTTATGGAAGAGTGGCAAGAAGAAAGCCATTTCTCAAAGATATCCATAAAAAGTCTTGTCTAAAGTTTGCCACAAGCCACCTGGGAGACACACCAAACATGTGGAAGAAGGTGCTCTGGTCCGATGAAACCAAAATCGAACTTTTTGGCCACAATGCAAAACGATATGTTTGGCGTAAAAGCAACACAGCTCATCACACTCAACACACCATCCCCACTGTCAAACATGGTGGTGGCAGCATCATGGTTTGGGCCTGCTTTTCTTCAGCAGGGACAGGGAAGATGGTTAAAATCGAGGGGAAGATGGATGCAGCCAAATACAGGACCATTCTGGATGAAAACCTGTTGGAGTCTGCAAAAGACCTGAAACTGGGATGGAGATTTATCTTCCAACAAGACAATGATCCCAAACATACAGCAAAATCTACAAAGGAATGGTTCACAAATAAAGGTATCCCGGTGTTAGAATGGCCAAGTCAAAGTACAGACCTGAATCCAATCGAGAATCTGTGGAAAGAGCTGAAAACTGCTGTTCACAAACGCTCTCCATCCAACCTCACTGAGCTCGAGCTGTTTTGCAAGGAAGAATGGGCAAGAATTTCAGTCTCTCGATGTGCAAAACTGATAAAGACATACCCCAAGCGACTTGCAGCTGTAATCGCAGCAAAAGGTGGCTCTACAAAGTATTAACGCAAGGGGGCCGAATAATTTTGCACGCCCCACTTTTCATTTTTTTATTCGTTAAAAAAGTTTCAACAATCCAATAGATTTCGTTCCACTTCACAATTGTGTCCCACTTGTTGGTGATTCTTCACAAAAAATAAAAATTTTATATCTTTATGTTTGAAGCCTGAAATGTGGAAAAAGGTTGAAAAGTTCAAGGGGGCCGAATACTTTCGCAAGGCACTGTAGAGCAGTATTTGAGTATAATCTTTTTCACAACATTTTTTTTAAAGTTTCATGACAGCCATATGGTATCTTATCGGTGCGATGTGCAGGCTCCTCACTTGGTATTTGCCCAGTGCCCCATATTTGTTTATTGTCTAAAAGGGTCCCTGCTATTAGGACATTTATTTGAGACATATACACACTAGTAGTAGTTGAAAACACACACTATTCCACTTCTTGTTCATTGACTTATTAGAACAAACATACATAACGTTAAAGCATATTAATAACTAAAGCCTTTTTTCAGTTTTGGATAGAATTAACAGTAGTCAGATTACTCAATAAGGTTGTTATTGCAGCCTGTGTCCTTGTAGGTAATATTCACCATCTTTAGCTGTCCTGGTGGCTATTGTCACCAGGGGAAAAAGAATGATTGAAAATCCAACATTTTGCAGTTGTCACCAGAACAGGAAGTGACAAGATATCTTGCAATAGAGACACCTTCTTTGGTGACTGCTGTCAAAGACAGGCTTCCCCTTCATTTTGCAGAGATTTCCACTAAAGCTGGCTATAGACGCTTCAAATTTCGTCCATTTCAGCCAGAATCTGACAATATTTGAACCAGGTATGGGCAGGCCGCTGAATGTACCCAAGTTGATCGCCCCATCCAACTTGGGTACAACCAGCCTGTCAGATTTTAATTGTGATCATTGCTAGTGACTGTTATAGCTGCTAGCAGTAATCACTGTGTTCTCCCGGCGGAGATGGCTTCCCCAGGAACCCCATGGCTCCTGACTGTGTTGATGGGGGAATCAAGCAATTTTCTTTTCTGCAACTTGTGGTTGCAGGAAAGAAAATCGCTCCACCTATGGCCAGCTTTATTCATGTCATCTTTTGTATTGCAACCATTTCTTACTTTATCTTATCTAAAAACAAAAAAAAAAATATTAGGATTATTATAGATTATAGATTACATGTTAAAAATGATCTTCCTTCTTTATGTTTGTACAATTTTTGATTATCTGCTCTAGTCAGGGTCTATTTTTCACAGTACCCTATTTACAGTATGGCAATCTTAAAGAAATTACAGTGTATCAACAATAAGTTTTGGGTGCATTTATAGTTCTGGAATCCTATGGTTTAGGTATTATAATGTGTTATTTTCATTCATTTTTTATAATTGAACCAAAAGTATACACATACCACTCAAAATTAGAGATGAAGGTATGGTAAACAGTAAAGAAGATTGAAAAGGGCTTCCTTTTTCCAATCTGTAATACCATTTTCTAAAACACAGCACAGCTTCTTAAATGTATTCCAGAGCAATCAGTGTGCAAGAGTATGGTGGCAGTTCGGAGGCTTACATTACATTTCCAGCTCGGTTGTAAGGAAGGAAACAGGAGTGAATGTCCCAAAGACAGCATTCTGCTGGAAAGAAACAAACACTTTATTTAATTAATTCCCGATCAATATTGTGAGCTGGAGATTTTGTTCAGCTTGTACTGCAAAATGGCGTGTCTGTTTCGAAATAAGAAGAGTTCATTTATACTGATAGCTTTCCTTTAACTGAACTCCCGAGTCCCTAAACAGATACCTTCTCAGAAGCAAATTTTTGTTTAATTACGGACCATGCTCCCCGAACATGGATATGTACAAGCTAGAAATAGCTAGAGCTTAGCCAGAAATCGCTAAGGCATTGTGTTTGCTCTGTATGTTTGATGCAATTCTGCCAATAAACATTAAAAAGACCTTGGATGAAATGGTGCGCAAATGTGATTCTAAAATGCAAGGCAAACAGGGGCTTTCATTCATTCTCTAACAGAGTGCCATAGACACTGCAATAGTAGAATACATTAACTGTCGCTAAATTTAAAGACACAAAAAAAATATACAGTAATACACTTCTGCCAGATTTTTTTCTTAAATGTGACATTTAATTGTAATTTCTAAATGCAAAATGTTGGTTTAGACATATTAAAATAAATGTATGTTGGTTCTGAACGTATTCATATTTATTTATTTTTGTATTTATTTGGTTATATTCAATTCACAAAAAGTAGGAATATCAATTATGCATCTTCCTTATTTTCATAGGTTTGCCAGTTTCTCCTTACCTCCTGTTGAAAATTGCCTGTTGTTTACAGATCTTAAATGCCCAAACTTTAATTTGCACAGATAAGTAAATGAGTTTAGAGAAGTGATGTATCCGCTACACAGAGCACAGGTGTTTATTAAATTTATTGAACTCCAGACAAAAATATTTTAATTTTAAGTTTGGACAAAGTGTGGTTGGGATGGAATGCCTATTAGGTTTTTACCCTGATCTATGACACCATTGAAGAAATAATTTGTGTCATAAAAAGTGATGGGAAATCTATTCAGCGGGGGCAAAGATTGCAACAAAACACTTATTTTGGCTGGAGCTGGTCCTGAAACAAGAGCTAGAATAATGCTTTATTTTTATTTTTTTTTACATCCCGGGACAGAGAATCATTATATTCATAATGATAGGGTTATTCTGGTACCTTCAGGTGACTGTACACTGGCAAAAAACAGACCTCTCCCTGTTAGTCCAGGTTCCAGTTTCTTTGCTAGTGTCTTAGGTCATGGGGGAAGATGGTAGCCTCCTTTGAGGCAGTTTCATTTGCACAATTTCATTCCAGACCCCTTCATATCTTGGTGGTTTGGGACAGGAGAACTCTGTCATTGAATTCCCCTATGACGTTGAATATCAGCATGAGACTCTGGAAGGGTGAATCTCTTCTCAAGCTCTGGAGATGGGGAGATCATTTCTTCACCTATCCTGAAAAGGCCTGAAAGCAGATGACAGCCTGATGGACTGGGAAGGAGTTCTGGACCACTATTGAGTTCAGTGAACCTTGTCTCCACAGGAGGGATTATTGCCAATCAATATTTTGTAACTGATGGCAATCCATCTTGCCCTGCTCCATTGGTCAGTATTGGAAAACGGCCTCTGTGCGGGTTTAGTCAGATCATGCCATAGCACTGGCATACATAAATCATCAAAGAGACACCAGAAGTTGGCTGACCCTCTTTGAGGTGGAGCCCATTCTGGCTTGGGCAGAACTATATGTTCCTGATCTGTCCTTTGCTTCCATGACAGGCATGGAAAACTGACAGGCGGATTTTCACAGTCATCAACTGTTGTCTACCGGGAAGTGGGCTCTTTACCAGGAGCTCTACCACGGTGTAAACAAAATATTTACAGAAAAAGGGTATTATAAAATGGGCAATAATGCAACAGAAAACAAAAGTAATAATGAAAGTGAGTTTCAGAAAAGCTTAGTCAATGGGCATAAGATAGATCAGTGTTGGCTCCCATGAATTTTCTTAGCTGATGTTCTTCATATGTTGGTAAAGGAACGCTCCAGACTGCTGATACAGTCTCTTATTCTAGTCCTGGAGGAGGGTGTAGAACGAAATGATCTGACCACTGGCTTAGCATCAGGGGCCGCAGAGGCAACAATGGCGACCCCACCCCATGCTCCACGGGGCCTGTGCAGCCTCCCTGCCACATTCTTTTTTACACCTGGACATGAGGGGCAGTGGGAGTGGCATATACAGGAACTGATCCCCTCCATTTTCCTCCTGGAGCCACTGAAAGATTGCTTCTCCCTTCTCCCTTCCACCGGCATTCCTGCCCCCCCATGTGTGCTCCCCTGCCCCCCACCCACTCAGCACTGGCGGCTTCCCCCTCTCTCCTCTCCTTCTGGCTGCTGCAGGGACAGTTTCAAGATAGGGAGCAGGGAAGGGGCCAGTAAATATGTCATGGGGTAATCGGTTACTGTGTTCATTCAGAAAGAGTTTGCAAATGAACAGGAAGCCACTCCCCGTTCAAGTGGTTGTAAACTTTAGATTTTTAAAAAATAAAAAACCAAACATGCCTATACTTACCTGCTTTGTGCAATCATTTTGCACAGGGCAGCCCTGATCCTCTCCATCTGGGGCCCCCGCTGGCGCTCCAGGCCCCTCCTTTTCATTGGGTGCCCCCCACGGTAAGCCGCTTTCCCTGGGGGCACCCGTGTGGGCTTGCTCTCGCATCACCCGCTGCTGCTTCCATTAACGCAAACAATGAGACTCGGCCCAGTCCCCCACTCCCGTGTCACAGGATTTGACTAACAGCAGCAGGAGCCAATGGCTCCTGCTGCTATTAATCTTTTCAATGAGGAGAGAGACAGTGGCTGCAGTCGCTGTGCTCATGCACATCGCTGGATTGGATCGGGCTCAGGTAAGAAAAAGGTGGGGTCTGGGGGGGGGGGAGCTGCAGCACAAAAGGTTTTTTACCCTAATGCATAGAGGCGAAAAACCTTGAGGCTTTAGAACCACTTCATTCACTGTCCAGTGCCGCTGAGGTTGCAGACAAAGGGACTGGGGAATCTCAGTTCCTTTCTCTGTCTCAAAAGTAAAACATTAGGGGTTTGTTTAGACTCCTAAAGTCCCCAAACAGGGCTACCCCAAAAAATTGTAAAAAAAATATTAAATTGTAAAAAATAATATAAAACTACTGACTTTGTCCACTGCTCTGCTGACTCTGTCTCCTGCACTACTAACACCGTCCACTGCTCTACTGACTGACACCATCCATCGCCCTACTGACACCATCCACTGAGCCACTGACACCAATCTCTGCCCTACTGACACGTTCACTGGTTTACTGACACCATCTACTACCCTACTGAAACCATCCTCTGTCCTACTGACACTGTCCACTGCTTTACTGACACTGTCTATCACTCTGCTGACTGACACTGTCCTCTTTTAAGATGAGCTAAGTTTATATTTTTACAGTGATATTTGTTATATTATATTTTCCAAGTTTTCCTTACTATTTCATTAGGGCTTGCTAGTTTATTTCTGAGTAATTACTAACCCCAGGGATATTTGATCTCTTTCATTTTAAACTGTTTATTCCTTTATATTTTGCTCATTACTATCGAAGCTGTGGTTTGGAAGCCTCTTAATAATTTTTCCACATGGTTATCAGTGTGAAAATCATTAGCCCATTTAGATATGCTTGATCCCTCCATGGTTATAGTGAACAAGGTGAGGAGGGGAGTATAAAGAGTATAAAGAGTTTATATGGATGTAGAACCATGTCTTATAATGACATCAAAGAAGTTGGGCTGTAAGTCTTTAGTTATGTCCTTTGTGTGTGTAGCACCCTCTAGGTAGGTAGGTGCTAAAGATAGGATTGTCTAGGATAGGTAAATTTAGGCAGGCCTGTTTGTTTTGATCCGATTTGGGCTGGGAGTGGCTCAGGGTAGCAGCTGGTGACTCACAGGCAGCATTACCGAGACCTCCCTCTTTATAGAGTTTGCTGAAAAGCTCTGGAAAGAGAGGAGGGAGGAGAGGTGGAGCTGCCTGAGGTGTTTTAGGGAGCCCCGATCTCCAACCTGGATTGGCAGGGGGCAGGCCTCCTTAAATACTCTGGCCCAGCCCAGCTGGGGAGGAGTTGTCTGGTGGAAGAGCTGGATTGAGAGAGTGTGAAGGCTGTCGTGGCCTTTGGGTAAGCTCTCCAGTTTAGGGGGAGTGACCTTGGGTCTGGGCGCGGATGTAGTCGGGACCACCTTCAAGAACATACCTAAGGCCTAGACTGGAGGCCTGAGGCAGCTGTGTAGCAAGAAAGTAAGCCAGGAGGCTGAAGTATTTTGATTGTGCAAGCTACAGTAATAGTGGAACCCCCTGCGTGGGCTACTGATATCTTTTGTGAACTCTTCTCCATTCTTTTAATAAAAGTCTTCTTATAGCCTAGGCCATCTTCATGTAGAGCAACAATTCTTTTTTTCAGATCCTCAGAGAGTTCTTTGCCATGAGGTGCCATGTTGAACTTCCAGTGACCAGTATGAGAGAGTAAGAGCGATAACACCAAATTTAACATATCTGCTCCCCATTCACACCTGAGACCTTGTAACACTAACGAGTCACATGACACAGCGGAGGGAAAATGGCTAATTTTCACTTAGGGGTGTACTCACTTTTGTTGCCAGTGGTTTAGACAATAATGGCTGTGTTTTGAGTTATTTTGAGGGGACAGCAAATTTACACTGTTATACAAGCTGTACACTCACTACTTTACATTGTAGCAAAGTGTAATTTCTTCAGTGTTGTCACATGAAAAGATAGAATATAATATTTACAAAAATGTGAGGGATGTACTCACTTTTGTGAGATACTGTATATTCCAGGACAGGTCTGATCATTGGAGGAGAGCAGGCTACGTTTCCAGCACAACTAGAGAACTGGCCACACTGTGCTCTCCTGCTTAGTGTGGTCAATATTTGATAGGAAAGCAGAGGGACTGGCAGGAATACCAGGGATTTCATACAAATGAAGCAATACAAAGAGAACAGGATACTTTTTCATACAAGTACATGGTACAACTGGCACATATCAGAAATGTGAAATGTTAGGTTTACATATTCTATAACCTATAACTCAGAGACTTGCTTTATATCAATAGCAGAAAAGCAGCATATTCCATTTTACAGTACATGTAGTTGTTTCAGGCTATTTGGTCATCATCCATGCATTACATGGACAAAATGTCTTTGATGGAGTATGGCTTTGGACTCAACAAGACAGTATAGCTATACAGGTTATGATGTGAAGGGACTAAAGGAATAAAAAAAACCTAAAATAATCAGTGTGAAGTGTAATGCCGCGTACGCACGGTCGGATTTTCTGACGGGCCATGTTGGATGTGATCTTGTTGTCGGAAAGTCCGACCGTGTGTATGCTCCATCGAACATTTGCTGTCGGACTTTCCAGCAACAAATGTTTGATAGCAGGTTCTCAAATTTTCCACCACAAAAGTCCGTCACACAAAAGTTCACGCATGCTCAGAATCAAGCAGAAAGAGCCACACTGGCTGTTGTACTTTCTTTTTCTCAGCTCGTCGTACGTCTTGTACGTCACCGCGTTCCCACGTTCGTAATTGTTGGCCAACATTTGTGTGACCGTGTAATGCAAGACAAGTTTGAGCCAACAACCTTCGAACAAAAATCCATGGTTTTATTGGTGGAAAGTCCGAACGTGTGTACGCGGCCTAAAACTTTCCCAAAGCAAAAGGTATTAATGTCATCATAATCTATATGGTTATATTGTCTCGTTGGGTCCCAAGCCCTATTCCATAGATGCTATAGCTTCCATACACTGCACTGATTTTGGTCAAAAAGCCTGAAACAACTGTATGCAGTTTGGAATAAGTGGTTCTATAATATTAGCCAATATTTGCACTGTACACCAGCAGTTCTGGAAATGCATATGGTTGTTGGAGTGTAAAGGAATAATTTCCAAAGCCCCTGAAATGGGGAATAACTTCTTATTTTTGGAATATGTGATGGGAGAGGGTGTGTGAATACTTTTTATTTTTAGAAGGCTTTATTTTGCTATTTACCGCAAATAAAAACAGTAAAAAAAAAAAAAGACTGGAGCTCCAGTTTAAGACATCCATTTTACATGTGCCTTGAATCTAGATTTTGTTTTCATTTAACATCACAGGGATACTTCAAACTTCTGTTGAATTTACTGAAAAAAACATTATTAGCAGAGCTCTATAGATGGATATTACATAGGCATTAAATTGAAATCTGATGCATGTGAGTTCATATCTGAAGGTGGCATTATCAATTTTGTATAACTCTGTCATCTCAACTGCTAATACTATTATTATCAGGGCTGTCTGAGTGCATTTGAAAATTCTTTGTAGGCTCGGGTAGGTAAAGTCTGACAAGTATAATCAAGGAGCAGCAGCAGATACTGAAGGTGGAAGTAATTGTTTTAGGAGGTTTGATTAATTTAAGTGCTGGACCAGGGGCAAAAAAGTCACTTGAGTGACTGTTGGAGATTAAAAGAAGGTTGCTTCTTCATAGTTAAGTGAAATGGATGCAATTTTTACAGATATTGTATTACTATTGGTAATAATCATAGCACAGGTGGGTTAATAATACGTGGATTTTTACCTCAAGAATGTGTCTATGTAAGCTTTTTTTTTTTTCTCAATCAAATTTTTAAAATTTTTTATTATTAAACATACATACAAACAAATAACCATGTTTAAATCATATATGGATAAATAACCCCCCCCCCCCAAAAAAAGAAGAAGAAAATACATTCAATTACATATATTATGTCAAATTAATCCATAAGGTATCGAAAATAGGATAGCACACAAAACAAACAAACCTTGCACCTCTCGGACTAAAATAGCTTAGCATATAGTAAACAAAACATAATATTATATAGAGAAATGGATACATTTTACACGTCGAATTTTACACCCCTACTATCAAGCATCAGACTATAGCAACTTCCTCTATGCATCATCAAATTATCTTTCTTTTACGTGCTCATTTCTTCTCTTCTACTCCTCACCCCTCCACCTCTGCTCTTTGCTCCCATCTATCTCCTCTACCTTCACTCCTCTTCACTAGGTAAACCATCATATAGTTGATTACTAGGTTCTATCCAACATGACCATATTTTACCAAACCTTTGGGGTGTACCTCTATGCTTATATGTAAATTTTTCTCTTTTAGGTATATAGTTAAGTTTCTCAACCCATTGTTTATAGGTTGTAGGACTAGCAGATGACCATTTATGTAAAATAACTTTGCGTGCTAAATGCTAAAGGATCTTATCCACATAGCATGCATCTCTACTGGTAATGCTCCATCGGGGATTATTCCCAGTAGTGCAAGTTTGGGCGTCCCTGTTTTCTCAGTGGAGCATAATAAATTTAGGGTTATAAATATTTTTTCCCAGTAATGATGAAGCTTTGGACATCGTCAGAGCATGTGGATAAGAGATCCATTAAATAGAGAGCATTGCGGGCATAACTGCAATATATATTTTCCTCAAGCATAGAGTTTTTGTGGGGTGTAATGAGCCCTCTGTATCATAAAGAGCTGAGATAACCTTTGGAAGAGCGAGAGAGATGTCCTGGGAAGTTTCCAGGGCACGTGTCCAGTCCTCCTCATCTAGATCCTCTATGTCTCCTTGCCACCGGGCAAAACTATTTTTTTGTTTTCCAGTATTCTCTATTATTTGTAAATTAGAAAGGTCTCCTATTAATCCTTGTTTCGTGCAGGTAACCAAAATTGCCTTTAGTAGTATTTTAGAGTTTTGATACTGTAATTGGATTTTTGAGCTTTGGATTTATAATGCGTGGCGTAATTGGAGATATTGGTAGAAGTTATTGTTCGTTAACTGATAGCGGTCTTTTAACTGATACAAAAATATTATGCCCGCTTTTTTCCAATCTGAGAGTCCTGAAAATCTATTCAATTCATAAAGGTAGTAGTTATCCCATATAGACATATGTTTCGTATAACCCTTATGCCGCGTACACACGAGCGGACTTTCCGGCATACTTGGTCCAGCAGACCAGAGTCCGCCGCACAATCTGATCGTGTGTAGGCTCCGCTGGACTTTTTTTCCCAAAAGTCCGCCGTACCTAGATTTGAAGCATATTTCAAATCTTATTCCGCCGGACTCAGTTCCTGACGGAAAGCCCGTTCTTCTCATTCATCTGTATGCTGGTCCGACGGACCAGATACGACGCAAGGGCAGGGTATTGCATCTCGTGCTCGCTGCAATAGGAAAAACACATTTTCCTAATGCGGCGAGCATGGGGCATACCAGGCCTTTAAGTCTGGTATGGATTTTAAAGGGAACCCCCTACGCCGAAAAAACGGCGTGGGGTCCCCCCTAGAATCCATACCAGACCCCGATCCGAGCACGCAGCCCAGCCGGTCAGGAAGGGGGGTGGGGATGAGCTAGCGCCCCCCCCCTCCTGAACCGTACCAGGCCGCATGCCCTCAACATGGGGGGTGGGTGCTTTGGGGGAGGGGGCGCCCTGCGGGGCCCCCCACCACAAAGCACCTTGTCCCCATGTTGATGAGGACAAGGGCCTCTTCCCGACAACCCTGGCCGTTGGTTGTCGGGGTCTGCTGGCGGGGGGCTTATTGGAATCCGGGAGCCCCCTTTAATAAGAGGGCCCCCAGATCCCAGCCCCCCCAAGCGTCACAGAGCGGGAGCCTCCCATCATGGATGCGGAGCGGCCCGAGCACAAAGAAGGGAAGAAGACGCTGCGGAGGAAGATGTCGGACGAGAACACCGGAGCAAGAAGCAGGGGATCGGAGAAAGAAGAAGATGGAGGAAGAAACCGAAGGAAGATAGAACATAGAAGAAAGAAGATAGAAGATAGAAGAAAGAAGATGGAAAAAAGAAGCATTTAAATAAAGGATTTGTCAAAAACTGTCTCTTGTCATTTTTAACATTTTTGACACTTTTTTGGTGAAATGGTAGGGGTACATTTGTACCCCCTTACCATTTCACACAGGGGGGGGGCGGGATCTGGGGGTCCCCTTGTTAAAGGGGGCTTCCAGATTCCGATAAGCCCCCCGCCCGCAGACCCCCACAACCACTGGCAAGGGTTGTGGGGATGAGCCCCTTGTCCTCATCAACATGGGGACAAGGTGCTTTGAGGGGTACCCAAAAGCACCCTCCCAATGTTGAGGGCAAGTGGCCTGGTATGGTTCAGGAGGGGGGGTGCTCTCTTGTCCCCCCCTCTTTTCCTGTGGCCTGCCAGGTTACGTGCTCGGATAAGGGTCTGGTATGGATTTTTGGGGGGACCCAACGCCTTTTTTTTGGGCGCGGGGTTCCCCTTAATATCCATACCAGACCTGAAGGGCCTGGTATGGAATTTAGGGGGACCCTCACGCCATTTAAAAAAAAAAATTGGTTCGGGGTTCCCCTGTGGGGAAGTCCCATGCCGTTTTTATCAATGAACTTTTATGTGTATTGTCGGACCGACAATTCATATAGCTGCGAGTAGTTTTAAATGACTTTTTTTCCCTTTGAAATGTCATTTTTCTGTCAGACTGTTCTAAAAGCGGGAAACGTGCCCATTTACAGGCATACTATAGACACCCCCCAGGTACGAAATTTAAAGGAATATTACACTATTGTTTCACTTTAAGCATTATTAAAATCACTGCTCCCGAAAAAATGTCAGTTTTTAAAACTTTTTTTTGCATTGATCCATGTCCCCTGGGGCAGGACCCGGGTCCCCAAACACTTTTTATGACAATAACTTGCATATAAGCCTTTAAAATTAGCACTTTTGATTGTTCATGTTCGAGTCCCATAGACTTTAATGGTGTTCGCGCGTTTGAACAAATTTTTTGCCTGTTCGCATGTTCTGGTGCGAACCGAACAGTGGGATGTTCGGCTCATCCCTGCTCAGTATTAGTCCCTTATGGAAAGGGTTGCTGCATCGTATATACTAAAAATTTTTACAATTTCTGCTGTATTTTTTTAAATATTATTTTGTATGAATAAACATGGCAAATTAGAGCTACTTACAAAACATTTTGGATTATATATTATTGGCTGTAAGGCTAATAAAGCCCCAAATTGTAAGGGTCATTGCACTGCAACCCCTCCCCTAACTAATTTAGTGAAAAATGACAGGCCTGCGTTGCTCAAGAGTGGTATTTTCCCTCCCACAATTCCCTTTTATTGTTTTTTTTTCACTTCTGTATTTTATTTTTTATTTTTAGTTTCATATGTTGATGATGAGGTGCTCATGTGTTCTCCTCTCTGGTAAACATGACAGCACTGAACAAAACAGAAGCAAAAGCAAATGGTAATTCCACCTTGCACGTGTTTTTTAAGCTTTCACTGGCTACATGCTTGATATTTTTTTGGGGATTACATTTTGCACGTAATTTTGTATGCACTACAGTTGCACTTTGTTGTATTTATTCAGGCTGTCAACGCTGTGGTACCTTTACCCTTTTTTGAAAATGGTACTTAAGCTTGTTTTATGTAAAAACATATGAAATTTTTTAAATGAATACATAATTTGATTGTTTTTTTAATATTTAACTTTAGCTTTCTACATTACCAATATACCCATGTTCTAGAATTTTTTCTGTCTATTTTTTTCTTTACCTAAAATATTTATCAAATAAATGCATGAGCACATAAGGGCCTATTAATACCACTCTGTTTGAGTTATAGACAGGTCAATTGTGCAAAGCAAGTAAAACACTCTAGACAAAAGTTTTTCTTTTTTTTCATTGAATTGTTGTACACACGTTTGTTGGGCTGAATAGAAACAAAAAGCGAACAGCTGGATGCAAAATCTTCCATAGTAATTTAAGCATACAGTATATTACAACTGCATATTTGAGATCATTAGTCTTAATTATGCTGACTTTAAAGTATAAATAAAGAAAACCATCTGAAAGCCCAACTTTTTTTTTTTTTTTTACAAAAAAAAATAATTACATTGCTTAACCACTTACCGACTGGCTCACGCTGATATACGTTGGCAAAGTGGCACGGGTGCGCAAAACGACGTACCCGTACGTCGCTGCTTCGTCGGCGGGTAGCGGGCGCGTGCACACCCGCGCGTCCTGCGTACTCGATGTCCGCCGGTGGCCTGCAATTGTGGCACAGAGAGGCAGAACGGGGAGATGCCTATGTAAACAAGGCATTTCCCCGTTCTGCCTAGCAACATGACAGGGATCTACTGCTCCCAGTGATTGGTAGCAGTGATCTGTCATGTTCTAGTGAGCCCATCCCCCCTACAGTTAGAACACACTGAGGGAACAGTTAACCCCTTGTTCACCTCCTAGTGTTTAACTCCTTCCCTGCCAGTAACATTTACACAGTAATCAGTGCATTTTTATAGCACTGATCGCTGTATAAATGCCAATGGTTCCAAAATAGTGTCAAAAGTGTCCGATCTGTCCACAGATCGCCGCCGTTACTAAGAAAAAAATAATAATAATAAAAATGCCATAAATCTATCCCCTATTTTGTAGACGTGATAACTTTTGCGCAAACCAATCAATATACACTTATTGCGATTTTTTTACCAAAAATATGTAGCAGAATATATATTGGCCTAAACTGAGGAAGAAATTTGTTTTTTTATATATTTTTTTGGTATATTTATTATAGCAAAAGGTAAAAATGATTGCTTTTTTTTTAAATTGTCGCTCTTTTTTTGTTTATAACACAAAAAATAAAAAAACGCAGGAGGTGATCAAATATCACCAAATGAAAGCTCTATTTGTGGGGAAAAAGGATAAGAATTTTGTTTGGGTACAACGTCGAACGACCGCGCAATTGTCAGTTAAAGCGGCGCAATGCTGTATCGCAAAAAAGGGCTTGATCAGGAAAGGGGGTAAATCCATCCGGGGATGAAGTGGTTAAGTGCTTAAAGTGGTTCTAAAGCCTTAACCACTTGCCGACCGCCTCACGTCTATATACGTGAGCAGAATGGCACGGGCAGGCAAAATCACGTACCTGGTACGTGATTGCCTTCCCGCGGGTGGGGGGTCCGATCGGACCCCCCCCGGTGCCAGCTGCGGTCGGCATTTGGCTGGGAGAGTTGAGAGACGAGGGGGAGGCCATCCGATCGTGGCCCCCCCTCGCGATCGCTCCCAGCCAATGAGAAACATCCCCTGCCTCTGTATAGTACACAGAGGCAGAGGATGTGATGTCATCTCTCCTCGGCTCAGGAGTTTCCGTTCCCGCGCCGAGGGGAGAAGACATGTAAGTAAGTGCACAACACTACACAACACAGTAGAACATGCCAGGCACACTAAACACCCCCGATCCCCCCCCCAATCACCCCCCCTGTCACAAACTGACACCAAGCAGGTTTTTTTTTTTTTTTCTGATTACTGCATAGTGTCAGTTTGTGACAGTTAGAAGTGGTAGGACAATTAGGGTTAGCCCCCTGTAGGTCTAGGGTACCCCCTAACCCCCCTAATAAAGTTTTAACCCCCTTGATCACCCCCTGTCACCAGTGTCACTAAGCGATCATTTTTCTGATCGCTGTATTAGTGTCGCTGGTGACGCTAGTTAGCGAGGTAAATATTTAGGTTCGCCGTCAGCGTTTTATAGCGACAGGGACCCCCATATACTACCGAATAAATGTTTTAACCCCTTGATTGCCCCCTAGTTAACCCTTTCACCACTGATCACCGTATAAGTGTTACGGGTGACGCTGGTTAGTTTGTTTATTTTTTATAGTGTCAGGGCACCCGCCGTTTATTACCGAATAAAGGTTTAGCCCCCTGATCGCCTGGCGGTGATATGCGTCGCCCCAGGCAGCGTCAAATTAGCGCCAGTACCGCTAACACCCACGCACGCAGCATACGCCTCCCTTAGTGGTATAGTATCTGAACGGATCAATATCTGATCTGATCAGATCTATACTAGCGTCCCCAGCAGTTTAGGGTTCCCAAAAACGCAGTGTTAGCGGGATCAGCCCAGATACCCGCTAGCACCTGCGTTTTGCCCCTCCGCCCAGCCTAGCCCAGCCCACCCAAGTGCAGTATCGATCGATCACTGTCACTTACAGAACACTAAACGCATAACTGCAGCGTTCGCAGAGTCAGGCCTGATCCCTGCGATCGCTAACAGTTTTTTTGGTAGCGTTTTGGTGAACTGGTAAGCACCAGCCCCAGGCAGCGTCAGGTTAGCGCCAGTACCGCTAACACCCACGCACGCACCGTACACCTCCCTTAGTGGTACAGTATCTGAACGGATCAATATCTGATCCGATCAGATCTATACTAGCGTCCCCAGCAGTTTAGGGTTCCCAAAAACGCAGTGTTAGCGGGATCAGCCCAGATACCTGCTAGCACCTGCGTTTTGCCCCTCCGCCCGGCCCAGCCCAGCCCACCCAAGTGCAGTATCGATCGATCACTGTCACTTACAGAACACTAAACGCATAACTGCAGCGTTCGCAGAGTCAGGCCTGATCCCTGCGTTCGCTAACAGTTTTTTTGGTAGCGTTTTGGTGAACTGGCAAGCGCCCGCGGCCTAGTACACCCCGGTCGTAGTCAAACCAGCACTGCAGTAACACTTGGTGACGTGGCGAGTCCCATAAGTGCAGTTCAAGCTGGTGAGGTGGCAAGCACAAGTAGTGTCCCGCTGCCACCAAAAAGACAAACACAGGCCCGTCGTGCCCATAGTGCCCTTCCTACTGCATTCGCCAATCCTAATTGGGAATCCACCGCTTCTGCAGCGCCCGTACTTACCCCCCATTCACATCCCCAACCAAATGCAGTCGGCTGCATGAGAGGCATTTTTATGTCCTCCCGAGTACCCCTACCCAACAAACCCCCCCAAAATAGATGTCGTGTCTGCAGCTAGCGCGGATATAGGTGTGACACCCGCTATTATTGTCCCTTCTGTCCTGACAATCCTGGTCTTTGCATTAGTGAATGTTTTGAACGCTACCATTCACTAGTTGAGTATTAGCGTAGGGTACAGCATTCCACAGACTAGGCACACTTTCACAGGGTCTCCCAAGATGCCATCGCATTTTGAGAGACCCAAACCTGGAACCGGTTACAATTATAAAAGTTACAAGTTTGCAAAAAAAACACAAACAAAAATAAAAAAAAAATAGTTGTCGTTTTATTGTTCTCTCTCTCTCTATTCTCTCTCTGGTGTTCTGCTCTTTTTTACTGTATTCTATTCTGCAATGTTTTATTGTTATTATGTTTTATCATGTTTGCTTTTCAGGTATGCAATTTTTTAT
The DNA here is from genome assembly GCA_037952835.1 of Lithobates septentrionalis. Classification (NCBI taxonomy): domain Eukaryota; kingdom Metazoa; phylum Chordata; class Amphibia; order Anura; family Ranidae; genus Lithobates; species Lithobates septentrionalis. The sequence continues at coordinate 12,599,629 of JBBDGP010000082.1, forward strand.
ACTTTACCGTTTACTGTGCTTTATTGTTAACCATTTTTTTGTCTTCAGGTATGCCATTCACGACTTTGAGTGGTTATACCAGAATGATGCCTGCAGGTTTAGGTATCATCTTGGTATCATTCTTTTCAGCCAGCGGTCGGCTTTCATGTAAAAGCAATCCTAGCAGCTAATTAGCCTCTAGACTGCTTTTACAAGCAGTGGGAGGGAATGCCCCCCCCCCACCGTCTTCCGTGTTTTTCTCTGGCTCTCCTGTCTCAACAGGGAACCTGAGAAAGCAGCCGGTGATTCAGCCAGCTGACCATAGAGCTGATCAGAGACCAGAGTGGCTCCAAACATCTCTATGGCCTAAGAAACCGGAAGCTACGAGCATTTTATGACTTAGATTTCGCCGGATGTAAACAGCGCCATTGGGAAATTGGGGAAGCATTTTATCACACCGATCTTGGTGTGGTCAGATGCTTTGAGGGCAGAGGAGAGATCTAGGGTCTAATAGACCCCAATTTTTTCAAAAAAGAGTACCTGTCACTACCTATTGCTATCATAGGGGATATTTACATTCCCTGAGATAACAATAAAAATGATTTAAAAAAAATATGAAAGGAACAGTTTAAAAATAAGATAAAAAAGCAAAAAAATAATAAAGAAAAAAAAAAAGCACCCCTGTCCCCCCTGCTCTCGCGCTAAGGCGAACGCAAGCGGCGGTCTGGCGTCAAATGTAAACAGCAATTGCACCATGCATGTGAGGTATCACCGCGAAGGTCAGATCGAGGGAAGTATTTTTAGCAGTAGACCTACTCTGTAAATCTAAAGTGGTAACCTGTAAAGGCTTTTAAAGGCTTTTAAAAATGTATTAATTTTGTTGCCACTGCACGTTTGTGCGCAATTTTAAAGCATGTCATGTTTGGTATCCATGTACTCGGCTTACATCAAACATTTGGGCAATATAGTGTGTTTTAGTGCAATAAAATTTAAAAAAGTGTGTTTTTTCCACAAAAAATGCGTTTGAAAAATCGCTGCGCAAATACCGTGTGAAAAAAAAAATGAAACACTCACCATTTTAATCTGTAGGGCATTTGCTTTAAAAAAATATATAATGTTTGGGGGTTCAAAGTAATTTTCTTGAAAAAAATAATAATTTTTTCACGTAATCAAAAAGTGTCAGAAAGGGTTTTGTCTTCAAGTGGTTAGAAGAGTGGGTGATGTGTGACATAAGCTTCTAAATGTTGTGCATAAAATGCCAGGACAGTTCAAAACCCCCCCAAATGACCCCATTTTGGAAAGTAGACACCCCAAGCTATTTGCTGAGAGTCATGTCGAGTCCATGGAATATTTTATATTGTGACACAAGTTGCGGGAAAGAGACAAATTTTTTTATTTATTTTTTTTTTTGCACAAAGTTGTCACTAAATGATATATTGCTCAAACATGCCATGGGGATATGTGAAATTACACCCCAAAATACATTCTGCTGCTTCTCCTGAGTACGGGGATACCACATGTGTGGGACTTTTTGGGAGCCTAGCCGCGCACGGGACCCCGAAAACCAAGCACCGCCTTCAGGCTTTCTAAGGGCGTAAATTTTTGATTTCACTCTTCACTGCCTATCACAGTTTCGGAGGCCATGGAATGCCCAGGTGGCACAAAACCCCCCCAAATGACCCCATTTTGGAAAGTAGACACCCCAAGCTATTTGCTGAGAGGTATAGTGAGTATTTTGCAGACCTCACTTTTTGTCACAAAGTTTTGAAAATTGAAAAAAGAAAAAAAAAAATTTTTTTTCTGGTCTTTCTTCATTTTCAAAAACAAATGAGAGCTGCAAAATACTCACCATGCCTCTCAGCAAATAGCTTGGGGTGTCTACTTTCCAAAATGGGGTCATTTGGGGGGGGGTTTGTGCCATCTTGGCATTTTATGGCCTTCAAAACTGTGATAGGTAGTGAGGCGTGAAATCAAAAATTTATGCCCTTAGAAATCCTGAAGGCGGTGCTTGGTTTTCGGGGCCCCGTACGCGGCTAGGCTCCCAAAAAGTCCCACACATGTGGTATCCCCATACTCAGAAGAAGCAGCTGAATGTATTTTGGGGTGCAATTCCACATATGCCCATGGCCTGTGTGAGCAATATATCATTTAGTGACAACTTTTTGTATTTTTTTTTTTTTTTTGTCATTATTCAATCACTTGGGACAAAAAAAAATATTCAATGGGTTCAACATGCCTCTCAGCAATTTCCTTGGGGTGTCTACTTTCCAAAATGGGGACATTTGGGGGGGTTTGTACTGCCCTGCCATTTTAGCACCTCAAGAAATGACATAGGCAGTCATAAACTAAAAGCTGTGTAAATTCCAGAAAATGTACCCTAGTTTGTAGACGCTATAACTTTTGCGCAAACCAATAAATATACGCTTATTGACATTTTGATAAAGTCACGTGGTGTGACGCAACGCGTCAGGGTAGGAGGAGTCAGGTGCCGACGCTTCTCGGGGACGGCCGAACCCGGAAGCTCACGTTATCCACTGATCGCTGTAATTTTATATGTAAGTCTCTACGTTTTTTAATAAAAACCTATTCGTAATTACTACACCATGAGACCTCTCCTTTGTCCCTAAACAACTGCTGAGGATTACTGGGAGCGGCGGGAGGAGTTCCAGAGAGACAGATCTACCAACATCGCTCCAGGAAACCCATCCTCTCCTAGAATATCTACCCGCTCTACTTGGCCCACTGGGGGCCGCTGCTGGAGGTGAGAGGCTGGGGGAAACAGTTGGTGTGTGCACCAGAACGTGTATATAAGAAGAGCACCAGTCACTGCACACTCTGCACTTTATTCAAAGATTGTTCCTTTGTGGACATCACTCATCACAGTTGCACATTGCTATTTATGGACTGATTCACACTATTGTCACTTTTTGGGGCGGCATCTCTGCTGTGGGATTGTCTGCCCCTATATTTATCTATATTTTATTTATTTATTAGGTATTCACTGATAGCGCATTAGAACGTTTTATGATTGCACCATTATCACTGATTGAATTCTGATTTTGTTATTGGGGATCCAGATTGATACGGAATCCCTACACGCAATATATCTGTATATTTTTTTGCACATTATGTTAGTCTACTATAGATTTTTTATGTGATTTACTGTCAAGATTCATTTGTGATTATCACTAGGGATTAATTGATCTTCAGCTGTTATTTATGTGTCACATTTTCTAGAGTTGTTTGGCATTCTTTAGCACCAGGGATTTTTTGTTTCTCAGTTTGTTTGAGAAGTTATCAGTGGGGCGGCTTATACAGTATCCATTTACTTTTACTGAGCACTTTTATGGTTGTTGTTCACTCACTTATCTACATATTTTGGAACTGATGTCTGCTTTGATGGATTCCTGGTTGGTGTTATTAGTCCGAAGTTTATTTTAATTTTTTTCTTGGTATGAATCTATGCTTTGGAGTCAACTTTGTCAATCTTATTCTTCATTTTAGATGATTACGGCTAGGATTTTAATTGTTTGATTGGTACTGATCGACAGAATAGCGCCACATATCTTAAAATCTTTTTATTGGTATATAAACATTTTTAAAGTCATCATACGTGATCAAAGCGTATAAATAAAATCAATGGCTACAGCCATGCATCGTTGTTTCTTAATTCAAAGAATAATTGATTGTCCCCGATAGATGGTGGGGATACCGGATATAGTAGATCTTGATATAGTCCTCTACATGTTTTGTGGTAAGAACTGCTTCCATAGGAGAAGTCAATTATTGTCATCTACAAAATGATAGATCATAGTAGTAGTCTTATAACAAATCAGCCGTACCATGAAATATAAGGTTGCAAAAGGAACAAAAAAAGAGAAACAGGGGGAGGGGGAAAAAGGAAAAAAGAGTAGATAACATATGATATATGGATTTAAGGTCCTTAATTGCTTACCTGGAGTAGCCAGTAACTGATAATAGCAGCGCAGCAGAGGCTCCCCTCTGTTTTGATCATGTATGGTGTCTTTAAAAATGTTTATATATCAATAAATTGTTGTTTTATATATTTTTTGAACCATTGTCAAATCCTTGGGTACCAAGATAGTCCATTTTTCATTTTTTCCAGGGGCATGTTTGGGGCAGCCCTAGGCTTCCCTTTCTCAATAAGGCATCAAGACACAAGGTGGGGGAGAGCTACTAGGTTCAGCTCTGGTCACTGACCTGCGTTACAACAGAGAAAAGATGTACCTGTGCACAAATCCCAATAGCTTGTATATGTATTTAAACTATCAGGTGCTAAATGGACACACAGATCAGCGGATCTGGAGTGAGCCTGCCTAGGTGCCCCATTGCAAGTTGCTTGCTCTAGGGGCACTCAGCAGGAGGGAGAGGCAAGAAGTGCTGGCTTGGGACCTGAGAAGAGGAGGAACGGGGCTGCTCTGTGCAAAACCACTGCACAGAGCAGGTAAGTATAACACATTTGTTACTATTCTTTTAAGAAAAAAAATGCCTTTAATATCACTTTAAGGTTTTTACTTTAATATATTCTCTACATCAAGGTTAAAAAAAACCTTCTGTGCTGCAGGATCCCCTGTGCTGCAGGATCCCCCCTCATCCCCCTTATACTTACCTGAGCCTAATCTTGATCCAGCACTTTGCACAAGAGCAGCGGCTCCCTCCCTCCTCACAGGGCAGTCTGATAGCAGTGTGAGCCATTAGCTCCTGCTGCTGTCAATCAAATCCTATGACATGGGAGCGGGAGGGGAGGCAAATCCTTGTCATCTGTGTCAATGGATACAAGCCCGTACAAGTATCCGAATTAACATGTGGCTTGCTAGGGGGGTACTCAGAAGGGTGGAGGAATCAGGCGCCAGTGGGGGACCCCAAAAGACAAGAATTGGGGCTGCTCTGTGGAAAACCATACAGAGTAGGTAAGTATACCATGATGTGTTCTTTAGTATCACTTTACAGGGTAAGTTCACCTTTACAGAAAAATTGGTAAGGTGAACTTACAGAGGACGCCCTTCTCAGCCCCCCCCCCCAGTCCTGCTGACCTGGAGCATGGCGATCTCCCGTTCTGAGCCCCGCTATAGCCACCTTAGGGGTCCAGAGCTTAGAAATCCCCGTGCTGAATCTCCAAAATGTACCTTGTCAGGAGGGATGTTTTGGAGCATTCTAATTGATTGGCGCGCCGACCATTTAGAACCCGCGTAGCCCAACCTGTCAGTGGGGCAGAAGACGCATTAATGGCAAAGGGGATTTTTTAAGACTCGGACCACTGAGGCAGCTATACCGGGCTCAGAACGGGAGATCGCCATGCAACAGGTCAGTGGGACTGGGGGGGGGGGTGAGGAGGGGGTCCTGTGTAAGTTCACCTTACAGATTTTTCTGTAAAGGTGAACTTGCACTTTAAAGATAAAAATATAGCTTTTGTTGAAATACTTGCCTTGTTTTTTACAGCAGTCATCCATAAATGTTCTGCTCCCTCCAGCACTGTCAGTCCTCTTAAGGACAGCCAGAATCAATCAACTCACTTTCTGTGAGCCCAGGCCATCATCTACACACCATCGTCACACTCTCCTGGGACCACATGCTGCTGAATGTCACTAAAGGAGCACCCTTCATTGAAAAATTCAGGAACACCCAGGACAAGAGAACAGAAAAGGAGAAAAAGGACACAGCTCATCACATGGCAGGACAGAAGATAGCTAGAAAACAGTTGGGCATACAGAAAAGTTAATAAAATGGTTTGTGTGGGGGTGGGGGGGGTGAGGGTACCAGGGGTAGGCAGAGGACTGAGAAGGCTACAGATCTGGAGTGGGCTTTAACAACTTAATTTCTCATACCTGTGCACTGCCTTTCTGCCATGAGCCTATTCATTTGGCAATAACTTTGTTATTGCTTAGGATATCAAAGGAATGCATTATAGAGAATCAGCTTGGGGCAGGGTAAGGCCTCATGCACAATGGGCATTGATAATGCTACTTTTAGGGCATCTGGCATTTTTTATGCCTCTAAAACCCCTCCAAAAATCCCCACTACTAGTGTGTCCGGGAGCAGCAGCATTTTGCCAGAAAAAATGCTTCACACATTTAAACATGTCTAAACACGCGCTAACGCAAGTGCTTGAGTGTTAATTTATTTCAATGGCCAGAATAAATTATTATTTTGGTCAAGGAAATGAATTAACCCCCAAGCATTTGATGCTCCTAAACGCATCTAGGGTGTCAAGCGTTTTTTCTGCCAAAACGCTGCTGTCCAGAGGAAAGACATTTAGGAGAGCTGGGCAAATACCTTGTGTGCATGAGGCCTAAAGAGGGCTTTAACCACTTCAGCCCCGGAAGATTTTCCCCCTTAATGACCAGGCCATTTTTTGCGATACGACACTGCATCGCTTTAACTGACAATTGAGCAGTCATTCGACGCTGTACCCAAAGTAAATTGACGTCCTTTTTTCCCCACAAATTGAGCTTTGGTGGTATTTGATCACCTTTGCAGTATTTAGTTTTTGCGCTATAAACAAAAAAAACAAAACACGATAATCTTGAAAAAAAAACAATATTTTTTACTTTTTGCTATAATAAATATCCCCCAAATTAAAAAAAAAAAAAAACACATTTCTCCATCTGTTTAGGCCAATATATATTCTTCTACATGTTTTTGGTAAAAAAAAAAAAAAATCGCAACAAGCATATATTGATTGGTTTGTGCAAGTTATAGCGTCCACAAAATAGGGGATAGCTTTATGGCATTTTTATTATTATTATTTTTTATTAGTAATAGCAGTGATCTGCTATTTTTATCAGGACTGCGACATTGCAGCGGACACATCGGACACTTTTGACACTTTTTTTGAGACCAGTAACATTTATACAGTGATCAGAGCTAAAAAAAAATGCACTACTTACTGTATAAATGACACTGGCATGGAAGGGGTTAACACTAGGGGGCGATCAAGGGGTTAAATGTGTTCCCTGAGAGGTGTTTCTGTGGGGGAAGGGGACTGACGGGGAGTACAGAGAGATCGCTGTTCCTAATCACTAGGAACAGACGATCACTCTGTATTTCCACGTAAGAACGGAGATCTGTTTGTTTACATTGACAGATCCCTGTTCTGGCTCTCTGAGGAGCGATCGTGGTTGGCCGGCGGACATCGCAGCTGTCGGTTACACGCATCACTCCCCCGCGCCGTGCAGCGCATGCCTGCTATAGCTATTAAAGGGACCAACGTACAGCTACGGCGATTTGCGGGAACGAGCCGACCTGCCGCCGTATAATTACGGCGGCTGGTCAGCAAGCTGTTAATTTTGGGAGAGCAGATACTTTCCCTATAGCCTATAAAACAGGTGAGCTCAGAGAGGCAGTGTGGTGGAGGTGTCCGAAGAGAGGAGAGCCCTTGTGCAGCCTGGATCCCTGTATAAGCATACACAGGGCTCACTGAAAGACTCAAGAATCATGTTTTGAACTTTCCTGGGTGATGAGGCTGCTCTGTTATATTTTGAGTCTGTGCTGAAGCTAAAGCACATTTCTGCCTGCTGTTTTAAGAACGTGTATTGTGCTGACAAGAAGCTCTTATTCGTTTGTTTGCACTGAATCCAAAGGAAAGCTTGCATTTGTTTTATGTTTGCTGAGCAATAAAGCAGATTTTAAGTTTACAAACTGTCTGGTGAACGCTTGTTTTCCCTCTGGTTCTGACAACATAATTTGTTTTTTTTTTTAAAACAAGCAAGGCTTTCTTTTTGTGATATTGTATTGAAAAAATGATTTTTATTGTTTATGCAATCCATAGACAAACAAAGGTAACAAAACACACTATTTTGACCAGTGTTAGTTTAAAAAAGTTAGTTTTACTGTAGATAAAAATATAAATGTTATGCTATCATTCATCTCATTTAAAATTATGCTAAAAATATGATTATGGCACAAAGCATTTCAAAGGATATTTAAAAAGGCCTTTTTTTCAATTCCACTGCATATAAATAAGCGGGCAGTGGATTTAAGAGGATGTATCGGTACATCCTTCCGCTGCTCATGCAAACTCTTTAGGGTGCACAGTAGTGAGCCTTGTAATCGCTGCGTCCTTTGAAAACAATGGATCACAGATCAGGTTACAGGGCCAATGAAATTGGCTCTGTACTATGTGATCTCTTTATCCAATCACAGTGATCACACTGGTAAACAAAGGCTGCCTCTTGTAGCCTTTAAACTGCTTCCTCTCACAGTGATCAGATATAAGGGGATAGAAAGTGCTCACTACGTGATTGGCACTGTAGTAAGTAGGGATGCAATACAACTTTTTTAGCAACAAGTACGATTACCGATACTTTTTTTTAAGCTCTCCCTGATACCAATTACCGATACCTATTTCCTACAATTAGAGAGATCAAGATGAGGAGGAGGAGTCTCCATCATCAGCTCACACAGCACAGGGCAAAGTGGTCACTACAGCCTGTCAGCCTTCCCATTATATATATATATATATATATATATATATATATATATATATATATATATATATATATATATATATATATACAGCACAGGGTTAACAATGGGGTCCTGATTATAGTACAGATGTTTCCTAGTCCACACTTACAGGGCAGCACAGGGTTAAACCATGGGACTCTGACTAGCCTAACAGGTGAGCTGTATAGCACATAGGCAGTATAGGGGGCTTCTCTCCCTTGCAGGCAGCACAGGGTTAATACTGGGATCCTAACTAGTCAATGAGCTGTCTCCTCTCCCTGCAACTAGCACAGGGTTAACACTGGGATCCTAATTATTACCTCAGCCAGATCTCAGGGCAGAACAGGGTTAAATCTGAGTTTTTCATTACCAGTCAGCAGCAAGCTACTTTTATGGCAGGCAGCACAGGGAGTACTGAGGGCTCCTGTGTACAGACTCCAGGCTCTAGCTAAAAAAGTGTTTAGCCTGTCTGCACACACAGCAGAGACGATTGAGGGGGGAGGAGAGTTCTAAGTGCTGAGAGAGAAGGCATGGCCAGCCATACACCTACCTCCCAGGTTGCAGTCAAATCTTCACCTGGAGGGCTGAGCAGTGCAAAGGCCAATGAAGGAAGCATACCCACACTCCCCTGTGGTGGTACATCCAGGCTGTTCCTCCCTCCATGTATGGTCGACTCCACAGGTTCGGCTAATACACACACACTGATAGCTAGCGGCAGCTGCCCCTGGTTGTATTTACATTCATCTGTCAGCAGGAACTCCGCTATATTACACTTTTATTGTTTCACTTTAAGCATTAGTAAAATCACTGCTCCTGAAAAAACGTCAGTTTTTGAAACTTTTTTTGCATTGATCCATGTCCCCTGGGGCAGGACCCAGGTCCCCAAACACTTTTTATGACAATACCATGCATATAAGCCTTTAAAATTTGCACTTTTGATTTCTCCTATAGACTTTTAAAGGGTGTTCCGCGGCTTTCGAATTTGCCGCGAACACCCCAAATTGTTCGCTGTTCGGAGAACTGGCGATCAGCCGATGTTCGAGTCGAACATGAGTTCGACTCGAACTCGAAGCTCATCCCTAGTCAGGAGTAAGGATGAGCTCCAGCGTGTTCGCACACTCCGCGTGCAAAGCCCGCCAGGAAGTCGTCACGGCGCTGCGCTAATGACAGGCAGTAAGACATTTTCCTGATGTGCGGGTGCAGAGATCAGGAAATGTCTCACTGAGTGTAATTAGTGCAGCACCTAGCTGACTTCCTGGCCGGCTCAGCACGCAGTGTGCGATCACGCCGGAGCTCATCCTTAGTCAGGAAATTAGATACATAATTCACGCTCCTTGAAAGCTCAAAGGGTTCCTCTATGCTTCTATGCTGTGAAAAAGTCTCACACATATGGAGAAGTAGAAGCATGTGTTTTGAAGGTGTAATTGTAAGTACGCCTATGCTGTGTATGAATAATACCTTTGTAGAATGACAACTTTATGAAAATAATTTTTATTTAAATTCTTAATTTTTCTAAAGATTGTGACAAAAATTTACAATTTAAAAAATAAAGTTATCATGCCTCTTTCAAAAAATAAGATAGGCAGTCAGAACATCAAGGCTGGTCAATTTTCAAATGTATTTACCATGGTTTGTAGACTTTGTATACATTTCACGCAGACCTAATAATATACACCTATTTATTTTTGTTTTTGTTTTTTTTTCTATCAAAGAAATGTAGCAAAATATATTATAAATATAAATTTATGAGTATTATTTATTTGCAAAGTCTTATAATACGTTCATATCTGTGCGACTTCAAGTCGCATCGACTTCAAAGTAGTCCCTGCACTACTTTGGTCCCACTTTGATGCGACTTGAGGTCCATAGGCCTCAAGAATACACAGGCATTGATTCAAGTAGTGGCAAAAAAAACAATCGCTGTAAAATCGTGGCTAAAATTTGCGGCAAAATCGCGCGACTTTGGGGGCGCAATAGTGGAAACATAGCCTAAACATGTCAGTCTTCAAGTGGTTAAGTTTTTTTTTAATGAAACACTATAAAACAAATTAACAAAATAAATATTTTTGCCAGATTTGCTGGTTGGAAGCTGAAGAATGGGAACTTTGAGTGGAGAGTGAAAAACAGTTTTGCTTTTGACTGCTGGTGATTGCTGTGTTAGCATTTTTAGGTTCTTTTTGGGGTCTTTCCTTGCAGCTTTTTAACATCTTTTCTGTCACTTTTTAAACAGCCTTTTTTTTTCTTTCCTTCCTTCAGACTACTAATTAAAGGGAGTGGTTAATTAGTCACAGGTGCTTGAGGTCCTATATAACTTTCTGTAGAACTCATTTTTGAGCCTGCTCATCCTAGAGCTTTCCACCTTTTTGCTTGCTGGAACGTAGACCAAGTGGAACTGGACTAAGTGGAGAGTTAAAAACCAGAGCTGAAAACAGGAGGTTATAACAGGAGTCATCAAACCTATAACATCTGAAATTCCCTGTTAGTAATATTATTATTGTAACTGGGAAAATGGGGGTTAGCAAGATTATAGGTTTTGTGCAGTGCGCAGTGTGCCACATGTATACAACAATGGAGCAAGAGCTCCAGGATGGATACCACTGCGACAGATGTGAGCAGGTTGCTTGTTTGGAAGCTTGCATTAGAGATCTGGAGGACCAAATTGCAACACTGGGCAGAACTGACAACCTTAAAAGGTGGTTAATGGGGAGAGTGGAGGGGTAAGTCAGGATTATCAGGTAGGAAGAGGGGTTAATACAGTTAGAGGGAGTGGTGGAGTCTAACAGAAAAGGAAGGCCAGCCTTTGGGTTTGAGCACCCTAACAGATTCGCCAAGTTGGGTGAAGATGTGGGGGTATCAAGCTCAGAGGTGGCAGCCCTAGATGTCACTGCTCCTCCTAACAGCCAGGAGAGCAGCCCATCTAGTAGGGGTGGTGAGGGGAGTGCAGGTAGGCCTAGACAGTTGGTGGTAACAGGGGATTCTATAATCAGAAGGACTGATAGAATAATTTGTTTCCAGGATCGCCTCAACCAAATGGTTTGCTGTCTCACTTTTGCCAGGGTTTGGCATGTGGTCACGGCCGGTGCTATAACTAGGCAAACTAGGCAGCCGCCTAGGATGCACTGCTGCCTAGGGCGCCCAGCCACTGGTGTTCCTACTCTCTTCTCTCTGCAGCAAGCAACTAAGTCTCAGCATCAGCAGGCAGTCGCCACTCCATTCGCACATAGTGTCAGAGGCACAGCTGCGGCAGAGGACTGTGTCTGTGTTCCAACTCCCAAATGAATGGAAGCAAGCAAACATTCATTGATGGGCGCAGGTAGTCTGCATTGATGGGCGCAGGTAGGCTGCACTGATGGGCGCTGGTGAGGCTGTATTTGATGGGTGCTTCATTAAAAATTTTGGGTATCCATGAGTGAGGCAAAGGGGATGGAGTCAGGAGTGGAGCCGGGGGGGGGGGCGGCAAAATTAGGTTTCACTTAGGGTGTCAAAAATCCTTGCACCAGCCCTGCATGTGGTGGACCGGGTTGATAAAATTTACTTGGGGGCTGGGCATGACTCAGCTGTCTTGGTCCACGTTGGAATCAATGACAGAATATATGGAAGGTGGAGGCTTCTTAAGAAACACTTTAAAGAATTAGGCTGCAAGGGAAGGACCTCCAAGGTGATATTCTCTAAAATATTGCCTGTGCCATGCGCAACACAGGAAAGGCAGGGGGTTATTAGAGAGCTGAATGCATGGCTAAAGACCTGCTGTAAGGAGGAGGGATTCGGGTTTTAGAGCACTGGGCTGACTTTTCATTGGGGTGCAAGCTAAATGTGGTTTGCACCTAAATGGAAGGGGGCCTACTCTGCTGAGAGAAAGGTTTATGGGAAGGCTGGAGGAGTATTTAAACTAGGATTGTGGGAGAAGGGTAAATTAGATAATAATGGTGCTGGCAGGTCAGACATGGGTCAACCCTTATTGGTGAGTGGAATGGGGAGAGATGAGGGAGGGCTATGGCAGATGATATGAAGATTCCTATGTTACAATCAACCATTGGAAATTGCACTATTTGTACTAAAATAAAAAATATGCAAAATATGTTTGCAGAATGTGACAATGAAATAAAGTGTTTGTTCACCAATGCCAGAAGACTGGCAAGCAAAATAGGAGTTGGAAGCTCTGGTGCAGAAGGAGAACTATGATCTAATTGGTATTGCTGAATCTTGGCTTCATTCTTCTCATGACTGGGCTATTAGTATTCCTGGCTATGCTCTTTTGGAAAGACAGGGTAAAACTGAGGGGTGGTGGTGTCTGTGAGAAGTGATCTCAAAGCAAGTGTGAAAGAGGACCTAGTTGATGGAGAGTGTGATGAGTCTGAAGCATTAGGGGTAGAACTGTACATGGGTGTGTGTACTACAAAAGTTGTCATTGGAGTTTGTTATAGAGCCCCCAGTGTTAGTGAGGAGGTGGAGATTCAGCTCCTTGCACAGATGGGAAGGGCTGCAAGGGCTGGGACAGTGATAATAATGGGGAATTTTAGCTACCCAGAAATTAACTGGCGTAATGGCACTGCTGAGACAGTTAATCACTTGCTGACCAGCTGCCGTCATTATACTGCAGCAGGTCGGCACGATCCTGCGAACCGTCGTAGCTGTACGTCGGTCCCTTTAAGCGGGATAGCAGCCGCGCGCTGCACAGCGGAGGGTGCCGACGCTCGTGACTGGTGGTCATGATGACCGCCGGTCACAAACAATCGCGGGCATGAGAGGCAGAACAGGGACGTGTGTTGTAAACACACACATCCCAGTTCTGTGAGAAGAGAGATATTGCGAGTTCCTACGAGCTGGGAACCACGATCTCTCATCTCCTATAGTCAGTCCCATCCCCCACAGTTAGAACACACACATAGGGAACACAGTTAACCCCTTGATCGCCCCCTAGTGTTAACCCCTTCCCTGCCAGTAATATTTACACAGTAATCAGTGCATTTTTATAGCTGTGTCAAAAGTGTTCGATATGTCCGCCATAATGTCACAGTCCCAATAAAAATCGCTGATCGCCACCATTACTAGTAAAAAAAAAAAGGAATAAAAATGCCAAAAACGATCCCCTATTTTGTAGACCCTATAACTTTTGCGCAAACCAATCAATAAACGCTTATTGCAATTTTTTTTTTTTTTTTTACCAAAAATATGTAGAAGAATACGTATCGGCCTAAACTGAGGGAAAACGTTTTTTTTATATATTGTTTGGGGATATTTATTATAGCAAAAAGTAAAAAATAATGCGCTTTTTTCAAAATTGTCGCTTTTTTTTGTTCATAGCTCAAAAAATAAAAACTGCAGAGGTAATCAAATACCACCAAAAGAAAGCTCTATTTGTGGGGGAAAAAAGGACATCAATTCTGTTTGGGAGCCATATCACACGACCGTGCAATTGTCAGTTAAAGCGATGCAGTGCCGGATCGCAAAAAGTGCTCTGGTCTGGGAAAAACTATAAAATTTCTGATACTTTAGAAAGACTTTGACTTTGTGGAAATATCAGAAACTTAGTTTGACAACTCACATGACTGGCTTGTGACTGGTGTGTCAAGAGTGATTTGGTGGTGAATAGGGATGAGCCGAACACCCCCCGGTTCGGTTCGCACCAGAACCTGCGAACGGACCAAAAGTTGGCACGAACGTTAGAACCCCATTGACGTCTATGGGACTCGAACGTTCGAAATCAAAAGTGCTCATTTTAAAGGCTAATTTGCATGGTATTGTCCTAAAAAGGGTTTGGGGGACCCGGGTCCTACCCTAGGGGACATGTATCAATGCAAAAAAAACTTTTAAAAACGTCCGTTTTTTCCGGAGCAGTGATTTTAATGATGCTTAAAGTAAAAAAAAAAAGTGAAATATTCCTTTAAATATCGTACCTGGGTGGTGTCTATAGTATGCCTGTAAAGTGACGCGTGTTTCCCGTGTTTAAAACAGTCCCTGCACCAAATGTCATTTTTAAAGGAAAAAATCTCATTTAAAACTGCTTGCGGGTTTAATGTAATGTCAGGTCCTGGCAATATGGATGAAAATCAGCGAAATAAACGGCATGGGTACCCCCCAGTCCATTACCAGGCCCTTTGGGTCTTGTATGGATATTTTTTTTATTTATTTTTTTTTTTTTTTAATAATCAAAATTTTTATTCATTTATATGATACATAATACATACTTATTCATTTATATGATGCATCCTACATTAACATTCATTCAACATACTATACCCCTACTTTCAACCCAAGATCCAATAACAAGACACCAATTACCCCATGTATCCCATTTAACCAGGGTAGAAAAAAAAAAAAAAAAAAACACAACGCAATCTTCCTCTTTGTTAGTATCTCCAACCACCCCTATCCTTATATTGCTCCAACTCCCTCTCCCCAACATACACACGTGAATAACAATATTATAAGTTGTAAGTGATTTCCCCAAATTATAACAGAGAGAAAAAAGAGAAAAAAAAATCCCAAAACGTGTATTCATATTTATTTAACATTAGTGATTTCCCCCTTATTTTAATTTATTTCGTGGACCCCTAAAATTCATAGTTGCATAATTTGTGCATATGTGAGAGAAAAAAAAAAAAAAAAAAGAAAGAAAGAAACCCTCACTTTCCCTTTCCCTTTCTCCCCTCCTCTCTCCCTCTTCCCCCTTTCTTCTCTTTCCCTTCCCTTTCCTTTCCTTTCCCTTCCCTTCCCTAATCTTCTGTGATTCATCCCCCTCATCTTTAATATCACTTTGCTCAACTCCTCCCCCCATATCCAAACGTGCTTAACTAAAATTTATACAGTGAGTTTCCCCTTCATTCAATACGTGTCTTAGATCACTATAGACCATAATCAATAAATTGTGCCTTCTTCCCTCCCCCCTTTCTTTAATATTGGTTTATCTCTACTCTTCCCCCCGATGTGCAAACCTAATAGACTAAATTATACAGTGAAATCCCCCTTCTTCTGAATCGTGTTATAAATCATTGTGATCATTATAATTCCTATTTATTTAATAAGAAAGAGAAGAGAAGAAAAAAAAAAAGGGGGAGAAAAACAACCCCCCTACCCCACATCACCCTCACCACTCAGTGTTAATTAAGGGAATCAGGGTGAATGGAAGACAAAAAAAAAGAGGAAAACCTCCCTCGGAAAAATGAGACCATATATCCATACATTGTCTTACCCCCCACCCCCTTTACCTAATTGGCATTGGAGAAGTCATGTTAATGTTTAACTCTTTCTTTCTGGGCTTCTTATTTCTTAATGACTATACCATTTCTACTTCCATTATCCATTATTAATTCCCCTCTTCCGTTATCTCCCTGGCGCACTGTTCCCATTTTGCCCATATAATTTCAAATTTCTTTTTTTGGTTTTTGACCACATGAACCCACCTCTCAGCTTCCTTTATTATGTTAACCTCATTTCTCCACTCCATGACTGACGGGCTCCGATCCCGCCTCCAGTACCTCGGGATCAGTATTTTTGCTGCGTTTTAATAAGTGTGGGGTTATGCTTTCCCTATACTTTTTGACAGATCCAGGGTTCCCATGGAACAAATATTGTATGGGCCTGAATTCCAAGGGATCCACTGTTAGTTTCTCAATCCATGGGGCCACTGATTCCCAAAATGATTTAATTATTGGGCATGTCCACCAAAGATGGAGAAATGTTCCCCTCTGTCCACACCCCCTCCAACATCTATCGCTAGATACTGAGAAGATTTGTGCTAGTTTTACTGGTGTCCTATACCATCTCGCCAGGAACTTATATGCCATCTCCTGCACTTTTGAGCTTATGGATGTTGTGAATGTCAACGATATCATTCTATTGATTTGTTTATCTGTCCATACTTGGCCTAGCTCCCTCTCCCACTCTTTTACAAAGTATGGGGGTGTCCTTTCTTGTTCCTTTGAAATCATTCTATACATTCGAGATAGCATATGTCCAGATTCTGAAGTCTGTACACACTGCCTCTCAAATGTTGTGAGTGAATTCATGGGTCTTAATGGTTTAGATTTCTTGAGACAATTCTTCATTTGGTGATGTTTCCATTCTGCCATTCGTATCTTACCGAATTTCATGACCATTTCTGTCAGTGATAAAAGGGCTCCATTGGGAGCAAACTTGCCACATCTAGTATTCCCATCCTGACCCCATGCCCCCAGACTACTCGTCTCCTCCCCCGGGGGGAACCAAGGAAATCCCTCCAGAGGAGCCAGAGGGGAGGTCTGGGGGGCATATCTACCCTTACTATTCACTCTATCCCATACTTCTAATGAATTCAGGGTCATCGGTGATGTCCATTGTGACTGCCCCCTCGATGACCCTTGGATCCATGGTGCTCCTGCCAGGTTTCTTCCCGCCATTGACATTTCTGCCTGTACCCATGGTTTTCTCTTTAGGTCCTGGCACCAGTCTACTATTCTTACTAGAGTCATGGCCTTATAGTAGGAGGATATATCCGGGAGTCCTAAGCCTCCCTCGCCTCTGCTTCTTCTTAAAATATCATAGGCTAATCTAGGCCTCCTATCATTCCATACAAAGGACACAAACAGCCTACGCACTTGCCTAAAAAGAGTCACTGGCAACTTGATTGGCACTGTGCGCAGTACATAAACCATTCTGGGCAGTATGCTCATTTTTATGGCACTGATTCTTCCGAACCAGGTCAGAAATTTACCCTTCCATTGCTTTAGCTCTTCTGTTATCTCTTTCAGTAGTGAGCCATAGTTACGTTCATACAATAGTTCATAGTCTGCGCTAATTTGTACCCCCAAGTATGTCAGTGACTCCTTATTCCATATAAATGGGTACATCTCTTTCAGCGACCTCTCCATCTCCGCTGATATATTACTAGGAAGGATGACTGATTTCTCAAAATTAATCTTGAGACCAGACACCCCTCCAAATCTCTGTACTTCCGCCATCAGTGCGGCTATAGATGTCTGGGGAGCGGAGAGAAAAAATAACAGATCATCCGCATATGCTGCTACTTTATGTTCCATATGTCCTATGTATGTCCCCACTATGTCCTCGTTCTTCCTAACTCTGCGTAGAAATGGTTCCATCACTAACGCAAATATCAAGGGGGACAGTGGACACCCTTGCCTAGTACCGTTTTGTATGTTGAAGCATTCGGATACTGTCCCATTAACCTTAATTCTTCCTCTTGGTTTCCCGTATAGTGACATGATCCATCCTAGCATTTTTCCCCCCAGACCTATCCTACCCAGTACTGCTCTCATAAAGCCCCAGTTCACTCTGTCGAAGGCCTTCTCGGCATCCATCGACAGAGTGATACCTGGGGCTCTGTCCGGACCATGTCGCGTCCAATGCAGTACATGGAGAGCGCGCATGGTATTGTCCCTGGTTTCCCGTCCTTTTATAAACCCCGTTTGATTTGGATGTACCAGATCACCTACATATTCCCGAAGTCTCGATGCCAGGATTTTTGAAAGTAGTTTTGTATCGGAGTTCAGCTGAGAGATAGGCCTGTAGTTAGCACACACCTGGGGATCTTTTCCCTCTTTTGGTAATACCGTTATATATGCCAGTAATGCTTCTGGAGATAGTGGGTTCGCAGCATTAATGGAGTTAAAATAACTGCAGAGTGGTTTTACCAGAACTGGGGGAAATTTCTTATAATATGAGTTTGTCAGCCCGTCTGGCCCTGGACTTTTCCCGGGAGGCAAGTCTGCTATCGCTCTACTCAACTCTTCAACCGTGATTAGACGCTCCATATCCTCTGATATCTCTTTAGGTATTGTGGGCATAACAGCACTCTCCATGTATTCATCTATCTCATTCCTCCTTTGATCCTCGCTTTCCCCTCCCTCAGATGGTTTCGTTTTAGCAATGTTATATAGTGCTTCATAAAATTTACCAAATTCTTTAGCTATAGCTTTTGTGTCCAGTATCTTCTTGCCTTGCACTAATAAGCTATGCACGTGTCTAGAGTCCTGTTGTTTTTTAAGTTGTTTTGCTAACAACTTTCCACATTTGTTTCCTTGTTCGTATGCTCTGTTAGCAAAAAACCTGATCTTGTTCTTTGCTCTATATTCTAGGCATTGTGAAAGCTCTACTCGTAAGCTTTCCAAACACCTACCATCTGTTTGGTTGAAATTTTCCTTATGCTTTATCTCTAGGGCCTTAATCTTCTCTAGTAGTTCGTCTATCTCTCTTTTACCTTCCTTTTTCTTGTGCGCACCAATGGCGATTAGCTCCCCTCTTACAACTGCCTTATGGGCTTCCCACACCAATTGATCTGACATTCCTTCTGTTTTATTTATTTCAAAATATTCCTTTATCTTAATACTTAAATTCTCCACTGTTTCCTCCTTATCTAGCAATGACTCGTTCAGCCGCCATATTCGTTCTGAACGAGCCATTTGAGTTGGTCTAATGGTCAAAATTATTGGAGCGTGGTCGGATATAGTTATTGGTTCGATTGTACTTGTGTTAACATTTCCCAGGTAGTATTGATCCACCAGAAAAAGGTCCAGCCTTGAGTGCATATCATGTGTTTTAGAGTAGTAACTGAAATCCCTAATCCCTGGATGTAAAGCTCGCCAGCTGTCCACAAGATGTTGTGTGCATAAGGTTTGTTTAACTCTTTTTATGGCTCCAAAAGACAAAGCGGATCTACCCGTGGATGTATCTGTACTTGGATCTAGCACCATATTGAAGTCTCCTCCAACCACTACACATCCAACACACATTCTTCCAGTTTTTTAAACATTTTAACCAAAAAATTAACAGTCCCTTCATTGGGTGCATATATCGAAGCAAAGGTATATCGTCTCCCCTGTATTACTCCTTTTACAAACAAATACCGACCTTCTGGGTCGCATTGTACGTTCTCCAATATCCAGGGGCATGATTTATTAAATGCAATTGAGACCCCTCTTGCCCTTGCTACTGGGGATACCGCATGATACCATTGCTTCAGTATATTCTGGGGCAGGCCTGAAATCGAGCCGCCCCCGAAGTGGGTCTCCTGCAAGAGAATCACATCAGCTCCCAGATGTTGCAACTCCACCCATAGTCTCCCTCTCTTATTTGGTGAGCTCAACCCCCTCACATTATATGAAAGTATTTTCAATATTGCTGTCATTTCCTTTTATCCCAGAAACCCCCTGCTCCCTTGCCCTTAATCTCTGTCTGCCCCTCTGCCACTCCCACCCCCCCATTACCTCCCCATTTCCAACATTCAGTACCCCATTAAACACATACTTATACATAACACAGCAAAAAAGAAAAAAATACATCACATTTGTGTTATAAACATAACCCTTACATACTCTTCCCCCATACACAAAACCTCTCTTTAGGGGCATATCTAAAAATCGGGCGGGGAGCCTGCGCATATCAACACCTCCCATGCGCATGCTACCCCCCTTCCCTGCGTTCCGTAGGATTACTCTCCCCTTTAATTGGGGTTGACCTATTGACCTACACAAGGTCCTCATTTTCCCTCAAGTCCCCTCCTCTGTTCCCCCCTCCTCCTGGGCTTCACCCTGTAGAACTCTTCCCAGAGGAAAAAAAAGTCCTCTAAGTCCTTGTTTGGGCCCCACCCCTGTTAACCCTTGCCGGTACTTCCTGCCACTTTTCTGTTCGTTGCAGGGGGTGCCTTGAAGAGTTCTTTCTCCAGTCCATAAAGTCCACCTTTGGGAGGTCTAATTTCTCTATAAATGAATTTAAATCATCCTTTGTTCGCAGGGTTGCAGTTTTCCCGTCCCTAGAAGCTGTTAGGCTAAAGGGGAACCCCCACCGGTATTTAATATCAGCATTTCGTAGGGTTTCTAGCAGTGGGCGGACCGACCCTCGTTTAAAAAGAGTTCTTTTTGAGATATCTGGATACAGTGCTATGTTTGAGCCTTCAAATGTAATTGTGGGAATATTACGAGCTGTCTTCATTATGTTTTCTTTCACGGTATATTTGTGAACTTTACAAATTACATCTCTAGGTGTATCAGCTTTTGTGTTCTGGAGAGGGACCCGATGTGCCCGGTCTATTTCAATAATGCTTGGAGCTTGATCCCCCAGAATCTGTCCAAAAATTTTTTGCACTGCTGGGGCTAGTTCTGTCGCTGTAATTGACTCCTTTAATCCTTTTATACGTATATTTTGTCGCCTGTCCCTATTCTCGTACTCATCCAGCTGGTCTCTGTATGAATTTAATATCTCTTCATATTTTTTCATGGACTCTTGTACATCAACCACTGCCTGCGTGATGGTTTCTTGTTCTTTTTCTGCCCCCTCTACTCTGTTTTCCAGATCCCTGACGTCCTCTTTTAGACTTGCCACAGCTTGCATACATGATTGTTCAACTGCTTTTATTAATTGCTGTATGTCATCTTTGGTGGGGAGGGCCTTCAACAACTCCCAGATGTCCCTTTCTGGTTCTGCATTTGGTCCATTCTGCCCCTGTGGGTTCCCCTTGCCATCCTGAGCGTTCTCCTGGTCATGCTCATATCCATGTTGTACCCCTTTTACTCCCATGTCCCACCTTGTTATTTCTATATGTTCCTGTCTGGTGCTTTGGTCCATATCGGGGCTTGGGTCTTCTCCTCCTCTTCCAATCATGGTCTCTGTGTCTAGTGCCTCTTCTAGTGACCACCTGCTATTTTGCCATTGCGTCATGGTATCCCGGCTTTCTACTAGTGGGCTTTGTATGCCCCCTGGTTGATGTCCATTATCAAGTATATGTTGGCCCTTGTTCTTAGCCCCAATTACCTTGGGGCTCCCATCACTTCCAGGGGGGCTTGGCTCTGGGGTCTTCCTCCCTCTCCCTGCTGTAGGGGGTCTCTTGCCGTTTACTACGACACTGTCGTTTGTCATTTGGGTCATCTGGGTACTTGCCTGCTTTACCCGGGACTCTCGTTCTGTTATTTCTACACAGCCCATGATATTACCTCCGCTTCGCTTCTTTGCATCCGACCTTCCTATTTGCTCAGGTGTGCGGGGGGATAGGTAAGCTTTAATGCCTTCTATCGATTTTCTGCCTCTCCCTGCTGTTGGTTGCAGGGCTGCTTGTCTGCGTGTTGTCATCTTAAGGAGAAAAAAAAAAGTTCTTTCCTTTTTTCTTTTCCCTTCTCTTTCTTCCCTCTTCACACTCCACTCAAATAGAATAGAGCAGGGGGTTGGGGGGGTGGGGGAGGTTTTGCAGCCCGTCAGAGCAGCCGCTCTTCTCACTACCTCTCTCTCTCTCCCACTCCAACCAGCCTCTCTTCTGTTTTCTGAGGGATGCCAGTGTGTCTTTGCTTTACTGTACGGAGGGGCTGTGAACCGGCATACAGCCTACCAGAGACCTCTCTCTCTTACACCGCTTTTTTACACTGTGACATTTGCCTGGGTGAGGTAAGGTGTTGAAGTGTAGCAGTAGCCGTTTCCCTTTCTCTCCCCACCTCAGCTGTCCACTCGTCTGCTATTAGGGAGAATGTCAGGGTGTGGCTGTCTTGTTATACGGAGAGGTTTGTAGGCAGGTAACCAGGCTAGCAAAACAAATAAAGCCCTCTCCCCCGTACTCTGCTTTTTCAGCTTATTCAGCTCCCAGCTTTAATCAAGTTTGTTTTACCTTGCCGCACCGTCCAGCCGTCCGTCCGTCCGTTATCAGAGAAGCTCCGGGATGTGATCACTCTCCTGTACCACAAAGCCGGGTACAGCTAGACACCGATGTGGGTAGAGCAGATGGAACAGCCAGTGGGCAGAGCAGATGGAACAGCCAGTAGGTAGAGCAGATTGGAACAGCCAGTGGGTAGAGCAGATGGAACAGCCGGTGAGTAGAGCAGGTGTAACAGCCAGTGGGTATAGCAGATGGAACAGCCAGTGGGTAGAACAGCCAGTAAAATCCGATGCTTTTTCCTTCCCCAGTGCCAGCGTATCGTTACTGCACTAAGATGACTGAAGACACGCGGCAGACGAGGTGAGCTCTTTCATGTGTGCAGCTTCTCAGCTGTCGGCCGAATGATTGTCCATTAGCCCGGGACTTGGAGGAGGGGGGAGGAGCACTCACTTACTCACTCTCACACACACCCACACCCATTCCTCCTTGTATGGATATTAAGGGGAACCCCGCAGCCAAATTAAAATAAGGAAAGGTGTGGGGCCACCAGGCCCTATATACTCTGAACAGCAGTATACAGGCGGTGCAAACAAGACAGGGACTGTAGGTTTGTTGTTAAGTAGAATCTGTTTGTCATTTTGAACGGGTACATTTTTAACGTGTTTAGCTCCAGCCAAAAAATCTTTTTTAAGCTTTTTGGAAAACATAGGGAAGGGTTATCACCCCTGTGACATTTGTTTTGCTGTCTTTCCTCCTCTTCAGAAGATTTCACCTCACTTTTTGTCCCAATGAAAAATGTTTTTTGAAAATTTGGGGTTTTTTGTGGAACAAGGATTGGAAAGCATCAGTGGAAAGGAGAAATGTTTTTCCCATATTAACTCTTACAGGAGAGAATTTCCCTTCCCAGGGGTAGATTTCATCTCACTTCCTGTTGTCTCCTTCCGTTTGCAAGTAGGAGTCGTTTGTAAGTTAGATGTTTGAAAGTAGGGTCCTGCCCTATATACTCAGCAGAAATTTGGGCCTTAGGTGTTGTTGTGGCCACAACACTGTAAGCCCTCACAGGGCCCTGCTGTGAAATATTAGATCAAGAATTGTAATTACATGCCCCTGTTGAACAGGAGCTAAAAAATTAGGCCTTAGGCACTGGTGCTGGTGCCACAACACTGCAACCCCTCACAGACACTCTAGTTGGAACGCAGGAATGAGCCCTGCTGCAAAGTATTGCATCAAATATTGTAATTACACACCCCTGTTAAACAAGGGCTGAAAAATTGGGCCTTAGGCACTGGTGCTGGTGCCACAACACTGCAACCCCTCACAGACACTCTAGTTGGAATGCAGGAACGAGCCCTGCTGCAAAGTATTGCATCAAAAATTGTAATTACACGCCCCTGTTAAACAGGGGCAGAAAAATTGGGCCTTAGACACTGGGGCTGGTGCCACAACACTGCAACCCCTCACAGACACTCTAGTTGGAACGTAGGAACGAGCCCTGCTGCAAAGTATTGCATCAAAAATTGTAATTACACGCCCCTGTTAAACAGGGGCAGAAAAATTGGGCCTTAGGCACTGGTGCTGGTGCCACAACACTGCAACTCCTCACAGACACTCTAGTTGGAACGCAGGAACGAGCCCTGCTGCAAAGTATTGCATCAAAAATTGTAATTACACGCCCCTGTTAAACAGGGGCAGAAAAAATGGGCCTTAGGCACTGGTGCTGGTGCCACAACACTGCAACCCCTCACAGACACTCTAGTTGGAACGCAGGAACGAGCCCTGCTGCAAAGTATTGCATCAAAAATTGTAATTACACGCCCCTGTTAAACAGGGGCTGAAAAATTGTGCCTTAGGCACTGGTGGTGGCGCCCAGAACCAAAAATGTTCTTACAAGCTATCAGCGTGATGATTGAGGAGGAAGAGGATAATTACTCAGGGATAGTCACTCAGCATCAGCATAGGCAGTCTTTGAAGGGATCTGAGATTTAAAAAAAAATTATTCGGTTACATCAGCATCAGGTCCTTTGTAGCTGGTGGTGATCCAAGACTGATTCATTTTTATGAAGGTCAGTCGATCGACCGAGTCGGTGGACAGACGCACCCTGTGATTGGTTACCACGCCTCCAGCAGCACTGAATGTGCGTTCCGAAAGAACGCTGGATGCAGGACAGGCCAGTAGCTCAATTGCATACTGTGCAAGCTCTGGCCAGTGATCCATCCTCAAGACCCAGTAACCCAGAGGATTTTCGGTGGGAAAGGTGTCCAAGTCTGATCTTGCCCCTAGGTATTCCTGCACCATGTAAAACAGACGCTGGCGATGGTTGCTGGAACCGATCATACCTTGGGGCTGCGGACCAAAAAATTGTCTGAACGCATCGGTCAGACGGCCACCTTCTCCACCGCTCTTTCTTTGACTGACCAAAGCCTCAGCAACACGTTGTCCAGAAACAGGAGTTTGTAACCTCCCAGTCTCTGGGGACGCATTGCACAGACCTTTCTGCAAGGCCTCCCGAAGATGTTTCATCCTCTGCTCCCTCTGCGATGGCAAGATAAGGTCCGCAACCTTACCCTTGTAACGTGGATCAAGGAGGGTTGCCAGCCAGTATTAGTTCTTCTCCTTGATACCACGAATACGAGGATCCTTACGCAGGTTTTGCAGGATCAGGAAGGCCATGCAGCGTAGGTTTGCTGAGGCATTCGGTCCGGAGTCCTCTGGGTCACTAAGGATGACATGGTCCGCAGCCACCTCCTCCCAGCCACGTACAAGTCCATGTGTTTCTTGGGACTGATCCCTTAAAGACTGCTGCTGATGCTGAGTGCCAGGCTCCACCTCCATACTGACACAATCTTCCTCCTCCTCCTTCTCCTCCTCCTCCTCCTGTGTGATCGGCGGGCACGCAGGAACACTGTCTGGATAAAAGGGGCCTTGAGAGCTAAGGAAGTCCTCCTCTTTCTGCCTCTGTTCTGCCTCAAGTGCCCTGTCCATTATTCCACGCAGCGTGTGCTCCAATAGGTGGACAAGGGGGACAGTGTCACTGATGCATGCACTGTCACTGCTCACCATCCTCGTGGCCTCCTCAAATGGTGATAGGACAGTGCATGCATCCCTGATCATGGCTCACTGGCATGGGGAAAAAAAACCAAGCTCCCCTGACCCTGTCCTGGTGCCATAGTCGCACAGGTACTCATTGATGGCCCTCTGCTGCGCGTGCAGCCGCTGCAGCATGGCCAATGTTGAGTTCCACCTGGTGGGCATGTCACAGATTAAGCGGTTCTTGGGCAGGTTAAACTCCTTTTGGAGGTCTGCCAGCCAAGCACTGGCATTATATGACCGGCGGAAATGCACACAGACTTTCCTGGCCTGCCTCAGGACATCCTGTAAGCCCGGGTACCTGCCCAAGAACCGCTGCACCACCAAGTTAAGGACTTGAGCCAAACAGGGCACATGGGTCATTTGTCCCTGTCGGAGGGCAGACAGGAGGTTGGTGCCATTGTCGCAAACCACCATTCCTGCCTTAAGTTGGCGTGGCATCAACCACCTCTCAACCTGCCCCTGCAGAGCTGACAGAACCTCTGCCCCAGTGTGGCTCCTGTCCCCCAAGCACACCAGCTCAAGCACCGCATGGCATCTTTTGGCCTGCGTACTTGCGTAGCCCCTTGAACGGCTACGGAGCACCGCTGGTTCCGAGGACAAAGCACAGGAAGAGGGCATGGAGGAAGAAGAAGAGGAGGGGGTGGAGGAGAGAGGTGTGTCACAATCATTAGTAGTGGCATTTTGGTGGCGTGGTGGCGGAACAACCTCCAACACTACTGCACCTTGTCCTGCATCCTTCCCAGCTGCCAGCAGAGTCACCCAATGCGCCTTGAAACTTAGGTAACGTCCCTGTCCATGCCTGCTGGACCATGAGTCAGCGGTAATATGCACCTTACCGCTGACCGCCCTGTCCAGCGAGGCATGGACATTGCCTTCCACATGCCGGTAGAGAGCCGGAATCGCCTTCCGCGAGAAAAAGTGGCGTTTGGGTACCTGCCACTGAGGAATCGCACATTCCACAAACTCACGGAAGGGGGCAGAGTCTACCAACTGAAAAGGCAGCAGTTGAAGTGCTAGCAATTTTGCCAAGCTATCATTCAACCGCTGGGCATGTGGATGGCTGGGAGCAAACTTCTTTCGGCGGTGCAGCAGCTGGGGCAGGGAAATTTGCCTGGTACAATCTGACGTCGGTGTACCAAAAGCAGATTGCCCACAAGTACTTGGCTGTGACACACCTAATTCTACACCTTCATTCCTCTCAGTGCAGGTCTCAGAGAGGACTGAAGGTATAGTGGGGTTGGAGATCTCAGCTGATGAGGAGCAAGGAGAGGTCCTCTTTGTTCTTTGGTGTGGGTCTTTTAGATACGCTTGCCAACGAACTGCATGGCAGGTCAACATATGTCTGGTCAAGCATGTGGTACCCAAGCGGGAGATGTTTTGGCCACGCGAGTTACGCTTGAGACATATGTTGCAAATAGCAGCGGTGCGATCTGATGCACCCGTCTCAAAAAAGGCCCATACCAAAGAACTTTTTGAGTAACGCGCAGAGACTGCAGCGCCCTGCACATGTGGAGCTTTGGGGTGTGATGCAGTCAATGTGCTGCCCTTAGACTGGCTCCTGGAGGGCATCCTGCCTCGTTGGTGATGTGCCGCCTCCTCCTCCTCCTCTCTCCTATCAGGCACCCACGTTGAGTCAGTGACCTCATCATCCCCTCCCTCCTCATCACTGGAGCAAACCTGGCAGTATGCTGCAGCAGGGAGAGCATGACTGCCAGATTGCTGTCCTTCTTGGGCACCCCCTCTGTCCGTGCTCATGTTACTGCGTTCATCGAGCTCAGTATCATCATCAGAGCCTTCCAAACTCTGGGCATCCTCCTGGAGCATGTACCCAACACTGTGGTCAAACAGTTCGAGGGACTCCTCAGGAGGACATGGTGGGGCTAGGGAAGGAGTCACTGATGACATTGAGCCGAGTGAAGAGGCCGCGCTTTGCCATACAAAGTACCCTGAGCATGGGTGAGAGAGGATGAGGAGGATGAGGACGACTTGGTCATCCACTCGACCAAGTCATCTGCATGTTGCGGCTCAACATGGCCAGCTGCCAAAAAAAAGGCCAAGCGTGTCCCACGGCCACGTGCTAATGAGGATACACCGTCTCCACGACCAGCACTAGACACAGAGCCTGCTTGCCCTCTCTTATTGGCTTGTGACTGTCTGCCTCTCCTTCTTGGCCCTCCAGACATACTAATGGCCTGTAGCTGCACTAAGCTGGGATATATATATATATATATATATATATATATATATATATATATATATATATATATATACTGATACTGCAGCTAGCAAAATCAACTGCCTGCCTGTAGTATGAGAACACCACCAACCTTTTACAGGTAGCTTTAGCTGAACACTGTGCAGAGCTCCCAAAAACATAACTTGTAGGTTTAGCTGAACACTGTGAGCAGGACGCACTGCACTAACTTGTAGCTTTAGATGAGCACTGCGCAGAGGTCTCACTACACTAACCTGTAGTTTTAGCTGAACACTGTGAGCAGGATGCACTGCACTAACTTGTAGCTTTAGATGAACACTGTGCAGAGGTCTCACTACACTAACTTGTAGTTTTAGCTGAACACTGTGAGGAGGACGCACCACACTAACTTGTAGTTTTAGCTGAACACTGTGAGCAGGACGCACTGCGCTAACTTGTAGCTTTAGATGAACACTGTGCAGAGGTCTCACTACACTAACTTGTCGTTTTAGCTGAACACTGAGCAGGACGCACTACACTAACTTGTAGCTTTAGATGAACACTGTGCAGAGCTCGCAAAAAAATAACTTGTAGGTTTAGCTGAACACTGTGAGAAGGACGCACCACACTAACTTGTAGTTTTAGCTGAACACTGTGAGCAGGACGCACTGCACTAACTGTAAATAGTCTAGCTGCCTGACTGTGATACTAATAGGATCAAAAGAACACCAGCAATTTTCTTCAGGTAGCTGTAAATACTGTAACAAGGCAAGCCTGCCTGTCAGTAAGAAGATAACAGGAACGGATCTAGCTAAATTGAATACAGTGTATATATATATATGCAACACCTGGGATGCATATATATATACACAATACACTGTAAGTGCAGCTAACTCACTGATTGTCCTGCCTAATCTATCTAACTCAAATGAAATGACACTGTCTCTCTATCTATCTCTCTTTCAACGCCGGAACACACTACACAGGGCCGCCGTGCAGGCGGCCTTATATAGTGTGGGGCCTGTTCTAAACCCCCTGAGCCATAATTGGCCAAAGCCACCCTGGCTCTGGCCAATTACAGCTCTCTCTACCGACGGCACTGTGATTGGCCAAGCATGCGGGTCATAGTGCATGCTTGGCCAATCATCAGCCAGCAATGTACTGCAATGCCGCAGTGAATTATGGGCCGTGACGCGCCACACAAATTTGGCGCGAACGGCCCATAACGTTCGGAATTCGGTGAACGACCAAACAGCCAATGTTCGAGTCGAACATGGGTTCGACTCAAACACGAAGCTCATCCCTACTCAGCATGGACACATGATCGTCTTCTCAGCTTGATGTGGCATAGCCTAAGCCTTTGTAACCCCCATATGAGACTTCCCTTCATTTCACCAGAGGCAGATAGAGCTAGAGAATGTTGTGAAGGGGGAAGGTATGTGTAAAGTGAAAAATGTAGATGAGGAGTGCTGGCCTTTTGCTGCAGACATCTCTTGTTGAGGTGCTGTTTCCACAAGCCCTCAGCCAGACCCCTTATTTGGAAAATAGTGCTGGGCATCCTAGGTGACCTTATTGACCAAACATGGTCCTGACTACTCGGTATCCCCACCATAGTGGGCTCCATTCACAAAAGCATCTCGCATGTGGTAGCTGTCACTGTCCAGGCACATTTTCCCTAAATACCGGTATTTGCCACAAAACGCTGAAAATGCTGCAAACAACATGCTTGTTAACCACTTGACGACCGCCTCACGCCGATGTACGTCGGCAAAGTGGCACGGACAGGCAAAATCACGTACAGGGTACGTGATTTGCCTTCCGCGGGTGGGGGGTCCGATCGGACCCCCCCCCGGTGCCCGAGGCAGTCGTCTTTTGTCCAGCGGCGATCGGTGATGAGGGGGAGACCATCCGTTCGTGGCCCCCCCCTCGCGATCGCCGCCGGCCAATGAGAACACTCCTTTGCTGCTGTATGCTAAACAGCAGCAAAGGAAGTGATGTCATCTCCCCTCGGGTCGGTATTTTCCGTTCCGGCCCGAGGAGAGACGACATGTGAGTGAGTGCACAACACTACACACACACAGTAGAACATGCCAGGCACACAAAACACCCCGATCCCCCCCCGATCGCCCCCCGATCCCCCCCCAATCACCCCCCCCCCCCGTCACAAACTGACACCAGCAGTTTTTTTTTTTTTTTTTCTGATTACTGCATAGTGTCAGTTTGTGACAGTTACAGTGTTAGAGCAGTGAGTATTACCCCCCTTTAGGTCTAGGGTACCCCCCTAACCCCCCCTAATAAAGTTTTAACCCCTTGATCACCCCCTGTCACCAGTGTCGCTAAGCGATCATTTTTCTGATCGCTGTATTAGTGTCGCTGGTGACGCTAGTTAGTGAGGTAAATATTTAGGTTCGCCGTCAGCGTTTTATAGCGTCAGGGACCCCCATATACGACCTAATAAATGTTTTAACCCCTTGATTGCCCCCTAGTTAACCCTTTCACCACTGATCACCGTATAACCGTTACGGTTGACGCTGGTTAGTTCGTTTATTTTTTATAGTGTCAGGGCACCCGCCGTTTATTACCGAATAAAGGTTTAGCCCCCCGATCGCCCGGCGGTGATATGCGTCGCCCCAGGCAGCGTCAGATTAGCGCCAGTACCGCTAACACCCACGCACGCAGCATGCGCCTCCCTTAGTGGTATAGTATCTGATCGGATCAATATCTGATCCGATCAGATCTATACTAGCGTCCCCAGCAGTTTAGGGTTCCCAAAAACGCAGTGTTAGCGGGATCAGCCCAGATACCTGCTAGCACCTGCGTTTTGTGCCTCCGCCCAGCCCACCCAAGTGCAGTATCGATCGATCACTGTCACTTACAAGGCACTAAACGCATAACTGCAGCGTTCGCAGAGTCAGGCCTGATCCCTGCGATCGCTAACAGTTTTTTTGGTAGCATTTTGGTGAACTGGCAAGCGCCAGCCCCAGGCAGCGTCAGGTTAGCGCCAGTACCGCTAACACCCACGCACGCACCATACACCTCCCTTAGTGGTACAGTATCTGAACGGATCAATATCTGATCCGATCAGATCTATACTAGCGTCCCCAGCAGTTTAGGGTTCCCAAAAACGCAGTGTTAGCGGAATCAGCCCAGATACCTGCTAGCAGCTGCGTTTTGCCCCTCCGCCCGGCCCAGCCCAGTCCACCCAAGTGCAGTATCGATCGATCACTGTCACTTACAAAACACTAAACGCATAACTGCAGCGTTCGCAGAGTCAGGCCTGATCCCTGCGATCGCTAACAGTTTTTTTTGTAGCGTTTTGGTGAACTGGCAAGCACCAGCCCCAGGCAGCGTCAGATTAGCGCCAGTACCGCTAACACCCACGCCCGCACTGTACACCTCCCTTAGTGGTATAGTATCTGATCGCATCAATATCTGATCCGATCAGATCTATACTAGCGTCACCAGCAGTTTAGGGTTCCCAAAAACGCAGTGTTAGTGGGATCAGCCCAGATACCTGCTAGCACCTGCGTTTTGCCCCTCCGCCCGGCCCGGCCCAGCCCACCCAAGTGCAGTATCGATCGATCACTGTCACTTACAAAACACTAAACGCATAATTGCAGCGTTCGCAGAGTCAGGCCTGATCCCTGCGATCGCTAACAGTTTTTTGGTAGCGTTTTGGTGAACTGGCAAGCGCCAGCGGCCTAGTACACCCCGGTCGTAATCAAACCAGCACTGCAGTAACACGTGGTGACGTGGCGAGTCCCATAAGTGCAGTTCAAGCTGGTGAGGTGGCAAGCACAAGTAGTGTCCCACTGCCACCAAGAAGACAAACACAGGCCCGTCGTGCCCATAGTGCCCTTCCTGCTGCATTCGCCAATCCTAATTGGGAACCCACCGCTTCTGCAGCGCCCGTACTTCCCCCATTCACATCCCCAACCAAATGCAGTCGGCTGCATGAGAGGCATTTTCTTTATGTCCTCCCAAGTACCCCTACCCAACGAACCCCCCCAAAAAAGATGTCGTGTCTGCAGCAAGCGCGGATATAGGCGTGACACCTGCTATTATTGTCCCTCCTGTCCTGACAATCCTGGTCTTTGCATTGGTGAATGTTTTGAACGCTACCATTCACTAGTTGAGTATTAGCGTAGGGTACAGCATTGCACAGACTAGGCGCACTTTCACAGGGTCTCCCAAGATGCCATCGCATTTTGAGAGACCCGAACCTGGAACCGGTTACCGTTATAAAAGTTAGTTACAAAAAAAGTGTAAAAAAAAAAAAAAATAAGAAATAAAAAAAAATAGTTGTTGTTTTATTGTTCTCTCTCTCTCTATTCTCTCTCTCTATTGTTCTGCTCTTTTTTACTGTATTCTATTCTGCAATGTTTTATTGTTATTGTTATTGTTATTATGTTTTATCATGTTTGTTTTTCAGGTGTGTAATTATTTACACTTTACTGTGCTTTATTGTTAACCATTGTTAACCATTTTTTTGTCTTCAGGTACGCCATTCACGACTTTGAGTGGTTATACCAGAATGATGCCTGCAGGTTTAGGTATCATCTTGGTATCATTCTTTTCAGCCAGCGGTCGGCTTTCATGTAAAAGCAATCCTAGCGGCTAATTAGCCTCTAGACTGCTTTTACAAGCCGTGGGAGGGAATGCCCCCCCCCCCCACCGTCTTCCGTGTTTTTCTCTGGCTCTCCTGTCTCAACAGGGAACCTGAGAACGCAGCCGGTGATTCAGCCAGCTGACCATAGAGCTGATCAGAGACCAGAGTGGCTCCAAACATCTCTATGGCCTAAGAAACCGGAAGCTACGAGTATTTCATGACTTAGATTTCGCCGGTCACACCGATCTTGGTGTGGTCAGATGCTTTGAGGGCAGAGGAGAGATCTAGGGTCTAATAGACCACAATTTTTTCAAAAAAGAGTACCTGTCACTACCTATTGCTATCATAGGGGATATTTACATTCCCCGAGATAACAATAAAAATGATTAAAAAAAAAAAATATGAAAGGAACAGTTTAAAAGTAAGATTAAAAAAGCAAAAAAATAATAAAGAAAAAAAAAAAAAACCACCCCTGTCGCCCCCTGCTCTCGCGCTAAGGCGAACGCAAGCGGCGGTCTGTCGTCAAACGTAAACAGCAATTGCACATGCATGTGAGGTATCACCGCGAAGGCCAGATCGAGTGCAGTAATTTTTCCAGTAGACCTCCTCTGTAAATCTAAAGTGGTAACCTGTAAAGGCTTTTGAAGGCTTTTAAACATGTATTTATTTTGTTGCCACTGCACGTTTGTGCGCAATTTTAAAGCATGTCATGTTTGGTATCCATGTACTCGGCCTAAGATCATCTTTTTTATTTCATCAAACATTTGGGCAATATAGCGTGTTTTAGTGCATTAAAATTAAAAAAAGTGTGTTTTTTCCCCAAAAAATGCGTTTGAAAAATCGCTGCGCAATTACTGTGTGAAAAAAAAAAAATGAAACACCCACCATTTTAATCTGTAGGGCATTTGCTTTAAAAAAATATATAATGTTTGGGGGTTCAAAGTAATTTTTTTGCAAAAAAAAAAAACTTTTTCATGTAAACAATAAGTGTCAGAAAGGGCTTTGTCTTCAAGTGGTTAGAAGAGTGGGTGATGTGTGACATAAGCTTCTAAATGTTGTGCATAAAATGCCAGGACAGTTCAAAACCCCCCCAAATGACCCCATTTTGGAAAGTAGACACCCCAAGCTATTTGCTGAGAGGCATGTCGAGTCCATGGAATATTTTATATTGCGACACAAGTTGCGGGAAAGAGACAAATTTTTTTTTTTTTTTTTTTTTTTTGCACAAAGTTGTCACTAAATGATATATTGCTCAAACATGCCATGGAAATATGTGAAATTACACCCCAAAATACATTCTGCTGCTTCTCCTGAGTACGGGGATACCACATGTGTGAGACTTTTTGGGAGCCTAGCCGCGTACGGGACCCCGAAAACCAAGCACCGCCTTCAGGCTTTCTAAGGGCGTGAATTTTTGATTTCACTCTTCACTGCCTATCACAGTTTCGGAGGCCATGGAATGCCCAGGTGGCACAAAACCCCCCAAAATGGCCTGTGTGAGCAATATATCATTTAGTGACGACTTTTTGTAAATATTTTTTTTTTTTTTTTGTCATTTTTCAATCACTTGGGACAAAAAAAATAAATATTCAATGGGTTCAACATGCCTCTCAGCAATTTCCTTGGGGTGTCTACTTTCCAAAATGGGGTCATTTGGGGGGGTTTTGTACTGCCCTGCCATTTTAGCACCTCAAGAAATGACATAGGCAGTCATAAACTAAAAGCTGTGTAAATTCCAGAAAATGTACCCTAGTTTGTAGACGCTATAACTTTTGCGCAAACCAATAAATATACGCTTATTGACATTTTTTTTACCAAAGACATGTGGCCGAATACATTTTGGCCTAAATGTATGACTAAAATTTAGTTTATTGGATTTTTTTTATAACAAAAAGTAGAAAATATCATTTTTTTTCAAAATTTTCGGTCTTTTTCCGTTTATAGCGCAAAAAATAAAAACCGCAGAGGTGATCAAATACCATCAAAAGAAAGCTCTATTTGTGGGAAGAAAAGGACGCAAATTTCGTTTGGGTACAGCATTGCATGACCGTGCAATTAGCAGTTAAAGCGACGCAGTGCCAAATTGGAAAAAGACCTCTGGTCCTTAGGCAGCATAATGGTCCGGGGCTCAAGTGGTTAAGGAGTGCACGATCACCACGTCCTTAACAACCAATGAGTCATCAGCTGTCAGTGGGATTCCCCGCTGACAGCTGAATGTAAAAAAAAGAATTTCTAGCAATGAATATTTAAGAAATAAAATGGCGTGGGGACCCCACCCCTAATCCATACCAGTAAAGTAGTGCGTGTATAGCTTGTATTACAGTGTAAATTTTCTGTCCCGTCAAAATAACTCAACACACAGCCATTAATGTCTAAACCGCTGGCAACAAAAGTGAGTACACCCCTAAGTGAAAATTAGCCATTTTCCCTCTGCTGTGTCATGTGACTCGTTAGTGTTACAAGGTCTCAGGTGTGAATGGGGAGAAGATGTGTTAAATTTGGTGTTATCGCTTTCACTCTCTCATATTGGTCACTGGAAGTTCAACATGGCACCTCATGGCAAAGAACTCTCTGAGGATCTGAAAAAAAGAATTGTTGCTCTACATAAAGATGGCCTAGACCAGTGATGGCGAACCTTGGCACCCCAGATGTTTTGGAACTACACTTCCCATGATGCTCAACTACACTGCAGATTGCAAGAGCATCATGGGAAATGTAGTTTCAAAACATCTGGGGTGCCAAGGTTCGCCATCACTGGCCTAGACTAGAGGAAGATTGCCAAGACCCTGAAACTGAGCTGCAGCACGGTGGCTGATTGTACAATCTCCTTTAGATTTACCAAATTTATATAATAGGTGGAAACACCGATCTAGCCAATCACTCTATATCCAATCAGGCAGGCCCTTGCACTACATAATTTATGACAGATCTTAAGTAGATTGTACAATCAGATTGTATAGTGTATGGCCACCTTTATACACCTAAAATTACTAGTTGCACTTTCAGTGCCATTAATTGGTAACAGCACACCAAACAAAGAAGCAAACACACATTTTGTCATATGAAAAAACAAATAGCAAATGCTGCAAAACGCACAGTAAAAAACACGCAACCCACAAAATGCCAACATGTCCCATAAGCCACATATAGCACAGCCCATTTAAATCAGCAGGCTGCCCTATGCGTGTCACAGAAAGAACGAGACACAAAATGTGCGCTCCCACTATTCTAGGTGTGAATGGGCACGGAAAGTGAAATTAGTGCATTAACACAATAACAATGAGGCTCCATTCACATCTGTGCCTTTCTCTGCATTTCAGAAATGCACTAGACCAAAAATTGCAGTAAAAAACGCACCAAGATCCGCTCTAAAAAAAGTTCTGAAGCATCTTTGGGGCGATTGCTCAG
Source organism: Lithobates septentrionalis (assembly GCA_037952835.1). NCBI lineage: Eukaryota > Metazoa > Chordata > Amphibia > Anura > Ranidae > Lithobates > Lithobates septentrionalis. The sequence continues at coordinate 12,634,952 of JBBDGP010000082.1, forward strand.
TGTAGGGCAGCACATTCAGGTGGATGGGCTGCCCTATGTGTGATGAGTAAAAATGCTCCAAAACACCTCCCCGCCTCGCAAAAAAAAAAAAACGCATGTAGGAATGGAGTTCCCGCTATGCAGAGAGGTGAATGGGGCTGAGTGTTTCTGTCCACTCCCTTCTATGTACTTGTATAAAAGATGGCCATGCACTATGCAATCTGATTGTGAATTTAGTGAGAAGGGTGATCACTGATTGATTACATTTCATTTAAAAAACGTGCAGCTGAGATTGGGAGGGTGGATGATGCAGGATGTGTGCTAATGAGATCAGCTGGTCAACTCCTTCCTGTGTCATGACCTACAGTCTGTAAGGATGTAAGACAGAAGCAATAGATACGTATGGAATCATGGATTTAGGACAGTAAGGTAAGTGACTGTAGATTTTATGGAAAGCTTTGATATTTTTGCAAAAAAAGTACATGAATGCTTTTGGTACATAGGGGAGCTGGAATTTAGAAGAAAAAAAAAAAAAGGTGAACTTAGCCTTTAAAGATATAATAAAATATTTACAAAAATGTGAGGGGTTTATTCACTTTTGTGAGATACTGTATATGTGATACCTTCGAAGCAGGGCCGCTGATAGAAATCATGGGGCCCCCTACAGCCTACCTGATGGGGCCCACTTCAGCCCCACCCTCCACCCCGCCCCTGGCCCCTTCCCAGACCCCGCCCCTGGCCCCTTCCCAGACCCCGCCTTCCCCTATACCAAAAGAGCAGACCTACTACAGTCAACAAGAATCAGGGTATGTAGAAATAAGTATTTTTCTTCATTCATTAGAGGTTCTGCAACTATAGGAATGTGGGGGAGCATCCATAGATCCCGACACATTACATAATCTATTGCTTCTTCAGGAGACCTTGGGATACTAGTGGATATTCATAGGTTAGTGTTCAGTAATATGATTGAAACAAACCTTTGATAGCATAAAGATCTTAAAGTCATGTACTCACATTTACAATACAGTATATAATAAAGTGGTTGTAAAGGCAGCCCCCCCCCAGCCCCCTCTAATACTGAATGGATACACAGAGCCACGGGTCGGGAGAACACCGGCAGGAGGGAGGAGCCATGAGCACCAGCGTGGGACTGGAGAAGAGGATCTGGACTGCTCTGTGCAAAACCACTGCACAGGGCAGGTGAGTATAACATGTTTGTTATTTTAAAAAAAAACAAAAAAACAAGGCTTTATACTCCCATCGGGCTGTGATAAAACAGCAGATTTTTTTTAAAAACAGAACAAAGCCATCGGGAAACTGTCATCATACTGGTTCATAAATTCCCATGCAGATTTAAGGCATGCCCGGGCATGTGATTTAATTTTGCCTTTTAAAACAGCAATGAAATAACCTCTCCACACTGACTAGTATTATTTTTAAAACTTTTTTTGCATTGGTCTATATCTATGGTAGTGCTCATCGACTCATGCCCTTTAACAAAAGCTAGCAAATTATCCTGGAAAGGGCCAAAAGAATTACAAGACACAGCTTCTGTAGAACTTTAATGGGGTTTGCTGCTATGTTCAACATTTGCAGATTTCTGGTTGGGTTCAGTCATCCTCCTGTGAACCGAACCCAGGCCAATTTACTCATCACTAATCAGTAGGCAAAAAATCCTCACTGACCTGGTCTCTGAAACATATATGTGTTCTAACTATTTACAAATGAATACTATGCAAATGACAAATGATTCACATAGCACCATAATAGAGCTACAAAGACTTTTGCTTTGAGGCACAATTTGATTGAACAAGGGATGAGTCATTGAACTCCTTAAAAGGAAGCTTCTATCATAAATCTGGGAGCCTCTATCGGATGGCTCAGAAGCATAAATTAAAGTATTATTATGCTACATTTGATATTTTTCTGACTACCGGCCCCCATCCCCCACCAATGTATTTTGCTCATAGTAAATAAAAAAGTATTTACCTTACATTCCTTATAAACATGCACCTAGTTTCATTTTGAACCCTTGTTTTAATTTTATTTTTATTTTTTTTACAAAATTAAAAAAATATATTTTTCTTTTACTTCCAAACACTTCATTGTGTGCCTCTGCCTGGCTCTACACACCCTTTGCAGGGAAAACATCCTGAATAGGTTCTCTTGGAGCCAGTAATAGGACATGGGCAGGGCATTTTCATTGCATAAGCTATATGGTGCAAGGCAGAGCTGCACAGTGCACCTTTTGGGAGAGGTAAGTATTTTGCAAAAAAGGCTGGATTCAGTGTAGTTGCAGTTGATTTAATTTAAGAACAAGTGAACTAAAAGTATAGTTGACTTTTTAATTAAAAATATATACAGAAGGAAGATTTAAGCAAGATCCAAGTCCTGCCAATTATAGATTTTACTGACACTTAACATGAAACCAAAAACAAGTTAAAATATTATTGTTTATTAGTACAAAGTTAAAACATGCGGTATAGCATGAAAACAAGACCCGTAAATATAATCACTACAGTAAAAACAAGGTATGTGACCTCCATGTGCACCCTTCAAACCATAGTCCTATCAAATAGTCTGGAAGAAGGAAATATCTGTGCAGCGGGCCACCTCAGCTGATCAATGCGTTTCGGTTAATTGCGTAGTTTTTTCAGGACCAATAATAAAGGATGTCACATTCTGCCAAATATAATAAAAATATCTTTACATATTTATTTTTGTACAACCTTATAAACTATACACATTGTCTATCATTTATATCACCATCTATACAATAATCATATGTCATTATGGTTACATTCATTTCCCCCTCATACTAGAGGTATGCATCTTCCCCAAAACTTACAGCATGGTGGACGAGATCAGTCATAAGCCGTATATGTCTGGGGGGCGGACATAGGGAAATTGGATTGCAGGCGGGACTTATATTAGCATATGCGTGTAGGTCGCCTAAAAGAGCTAGTATAGTAAGACAAGGAAAGGAAAAACGGCCATAAAGTCTGCAACTATGTATGCCCAAAGTATATAAGTAATGTAATTATATATTTAGTTAATATGTACCTGTTGGCTAAATTGGTATACCCAGACAGGGTTAAACCAAGGCTGATTAAAGCACGACAAATTATGGGCAAGATGGTCCAAATCTACAGATATAGATTAATATCACTGGTTACATATATTAAATACACAATAATGGCTATTGAAGGGTACAGCATACCAACCCAAGGACTATAGGGTAGTCAAGTACCTGTATAAGGCTGGGTTCACACCTATGCGGGTTTCCCCGCATCCAATTTGCGTAGCAGGAGAATGTGACCGGCTCTCTATGGAGCCGGTTCACATATCTCCAGGGGGGCTGTGAATTCAGGCAAAGATTCATCCCCGATTTGTCCCTGAAATGCCTGTGCAATCCGCAGCCAGTTCCAGTGTGAACCGAGCCTTAAGGTGCACCAGAAATGTGCAGCAATATCAGGAAGGGCCTGGGTTAACAACAATGTGTAAACATATCCCTGGATGAGAAACCAAAGATGAATATCATAAATAAAAAGCACTACAGACCTGTAAGTCCAAGACCTCCATAAAGGGGCTAAACAGGAATCTTACTCTTTATCTGAATACAGGGTCCAGATTGGCAAAGTCCAGGATAATAATACTGCAGCCCATCAAAGAATAAGTGGCTGTAAAACAGAAGAAGGAAGGGGGTAGTCATCTAGCAGATTGCCGATAAAGTGACACAAGCGTCATAGATAAAAAAAGATATCCCTCACCTCCGCAGTCCCTGTCCTCAGATTTGTCCATCCACACCAAGCAGGGGGAAGATAGCTACTGAGGAGATCCTTATATTCCCCGTGAACGCGGCCAGTCCCCCAGTGGAAGCTGGAAGTGACATTGCACTCCACCCACCAAGCATGCGCAAGATGGCACCCAGCACGACAGAGTTCAAGCCTCGCTCTGGGCTCTGACCGTGTGAGAGACCCTGCCCACAATATAGAAGATGAAAAGAGTGGAGCCAATAGTAGCGAGGGACAAAACAATAGCTAAACCAGGGGAAAGCTATGTGGAGCGCATTTGCCCGCCACCAAACGGCGGCCAGACACCGACAGCACCACCATGCTGCAAATATGCTACTAAATTTCATGTCACAGCACTGCAATTCAACAAGGACACTAGGGCCATGATTAAATACAGCATTAAATACAGCATGTTTTAACTTTGTACTAATAAACATTAATGTTTTATATTTTAACTTGTTTTTGGTCTCATGTTAAGTGCAAGTAAAGTCCATCATTGGCAGAACTTGGATGTTGCTTAAATCTTCCTTCTGTAGAATTTATTTGGATGTGGCATGGGTAGAGGTCCTCTCTTTTTCTCTCTTTTTAAGTAATATAGTTCAGTAACGCAGACCGTAAAAGGGTTTTTAGGCATAAAGGCCCCAGTGCCAGAGATTACAATAAAATAGTTCACAAAGATCTTCAAAGTTCACAGCATATAACTATAGCTGAAACTTTGGTGAAAATAGTCAGTTTGGCAGGAACCAGCTAACTTTCAGCCTGTGTGTACAGTTGTCTGTTCTACAGAAGCTGGTCTTAGGACTGGCTTCTGTCGAACAGGCATGCTGGAAAACCAGCATTTGATCAGCACTGGCAGCCAAATGCTGCAAGTGGTGATCAGTGTGTTCTGGCGCAGGGGGAGGGGTAGCCCCCCTGTCAGAATATAATAGCACAGTAAGTGAGATCACTGCACTAACATGGCTTGTGTTAGTATGGCAATCTCTCTTTTTTATTTTTCATTCAGCCTGCAAAAATGGATACAATCTGATTGGAAAGGTACCAACACTGTCAGACAAAGAAGCAAACTAGGCATGAAGGTTCATGAGGTCCAACTCAACTTTGCACAGCCCAGTATAGGACAGTGGGCAAAATGGTCACCACAGAACTGAGCTAAGCAGTAATATGTTAAAAGGTGTATTCATACCTCCCAACAGTCCCGGATTCTGCGGGACAGCCCCGGATTCGGACTTATGTCCCGCAGTCCCGCTCAGCTGAGCTGTTTCCCGCATTGCCTCCACTGCCACTCACTCTTGTAAAGTGCAGGCAGTTTTTAAGGCTTGTGAGCAGCTCCTAGATTGGCCAATCATTAAATAACATTTGCGGGGCCCCATCCTTCCATCAGTGGGGCCCAAGGAGGCAGTAGCAGAGCGGGAACTCTTTTTTTTAATGTATGGGCGGAGGCAGCTAGAGCCGCATTTGCCAACAGTTAGTTTAAAGTTCCGGCCCCCAGCTTATCTCTCCCTGGCGGAATGATGTGGAGGGGATTCCTGTCTGCCTGACTCTCGCAGGAAGTGTTGAGAGCAGAAGGCAGGACTGCAGCCAGCGGTGACTGTGAAGGAAAGGTACGTGGAGGGTGTACGGACTGTTCAGGGATCTTCATCCAGGCACCAGTAGCTGCGGCAGGGTCACAGAGCAGGGACAAGGAGGAAGCAGAAATATGACGGCAACATGTGAGCTGGGGGTGCCGGGAGGAGCGTTTCTGCCACTACAAAGCTGACAGGAGTAGTGACAGCGGCATCATTACTCCTGTCAGCTTAGCTCTGGATGAGAAAAGTCAAATCAGGAGAACAGGAGAGAGCCCGGAGGACGTGTGGAATGTGCTCTCATTCCTCTCCAGCTTTATGATGTCACTGTAGCACCCCTGCATTGCCACTGTCACTGTCACATTGGAACTTTACAGTTTGCTTACCCACCATCATCTCCTCCCAGCAATGGAAAGGTCAGCAAACGGTGCCCCCATTCTCAACCCCTGCAGCCGATCTGGTAGGTGATCTCCCCCCCCTCCCTCCCCTGCACCTACACACTTTCTCCTCCCTGCAAGCTCTCCTCTCAGTCCGGCTCATCTGCTTTTTTCCTCTCATTCCCCACCACTGACAGCTCCAGCTCCGCTACTCCTCTCCCTGCAATCAGTGATTCAAGTCCCCCAGCTCTGATTACTGTTCTCCTCCCCCCACTGCATCTCTGATCCTAATACTCATCTCCTCTTCCCTGTTATCAGTCACTCCTGTCACTCCTGTCCCCACACAGCAGACCTCCGTTCCCTCTTCACTAAATGTCTGCACTGCACCCTTTCCCTGCCACAAGTTCCTGATAGACTCCTGGGCTCCTCCATTCCCGAATACTTCTGTCTACAGCCCAACTCCCTCCACTTCACACTGTAATCCAACCTGTATTATCTCCCTCATAGCGGTCTTCATCCTAGGCTTAGGATCCCTGTCTATGGATTTCATATCCCTGGATCACCCCTCCTAACACCCCCCAGTGCCTGATGTAAAGGGGGACTCTTGATGTCACAGGAAGACTGCTGATGTAATTGTAAACTACCGAGGGGAGACTACCAATGTTAAAGGGGGACTACTAAAGGGGCCCCAAATTTAAGGGCCATTGCAGATGTAAAGGAGGACTCTTGCTGTAAAAGGAGACTCTGATGTGAAAGGGTGGCTCTTAATGTAAGGGGTCTTCTGATGTAAAGGGGAACTACTGGTGTGAAGGAGGGGACTTTAATGTGAAGGGGGCACCTGATGTGAAGGGGAGATTCTGATATAAAGGGTGACTAAGTATACCTCAGCCCGTAACTGTATATGAGTGTATACATGGTGTAGGTTTATGTCAGAGGGCCTCTCACTCATAGCACAGAAATTAAGGAGTATTTTGTGGGTATGGGGACTGCGGACTATGTACAGTATATAACACTGTAAAGCCGTAATAAACCCAAAATCAAAAATGTAATATATTTCAGCTTAGTAATCATTAGATGGGGTGGCTGCATTTGTTTTTGTTTTTTTAATTTTCACCTGGAGATCTGCTCAGTAACGCAGAGCAGTATTAGTGAGACACAGCTCTGGATGAAAGAGCAATGGGGGCACCTTTGAACAGCAACATTGTCAGTCTGGAAGGAAGGGATTGTTAGATGGACTAGAAGATTTAAATACACTAATACTTTATAAGCAATTGCAGCAAACATATTTTTTCTTTCAGGATAAAGGTCTTACATAAATAAAAAAAAGCTGATCATTGTAAGCACCCATGTCAATGGTAAATGGTTTGTCTCAACTCTCTAATGACTACATCTGCAGGACAGCTTGTTCTTTTGAAAAACAAAAAAAAACATACTGGCTGGATCACCAGGTGAAAATAGAAGAAAACCTAAAAAAGAAAGAAAAAGAAAACTAATGCAGCCATCACATCTAAGAATTTGTAAGCTGAAATATAATAAATGTTTGCTTGTACGTTTAATACCACTTTAGACTCTATTTAATCATGTTCCTTTCAGCCTCAAAATTCAACGCATTTAAGCCACGCCCATTATTGTCGCGATGCGCTCCGCATGTCTTTTCCATCCCTAGGTGTCCCTCATTCTCAAGTTCCAAAGTTGGGAGGTATGTGTATTATATATGTACAGGGTTGATTTACTAAAACTGGAGAGTGCCAAATCTGGTACAGCTCTGCATAGAAACCAATCAGCTTCTAGGTTTTGTTTTTTTGCCAACTGAACAAGCTGAAGTTAGAAGCATGGCTACCATGTACAGCTACACCAAATTTTGCACTCGGAAATTTTAGTAAATCAACCTACACAGGTTTTCCTTAATAAAATACTTAAAATATTCTTTCACCTTTATCACAAATATTATTGAATGTTAAAATAAATGTATTGATGTTTTACTATTGCAAATATGGTAGCTTCAGAATACATGCCTACTTAGTTGATACAGAACATATTTTAACCAGACAATAGCGCTAATCTTTTGTGTGTAATTACTTTAAAGCCAAACTCCATTTTTCATAGGTGAAGCTTTAAAAGCCTTTATCAGTGTAGAAAAATCATAAATTATGGCCCTAGACATATTGCTGACATTCGTGGCAATATCTCATACGTGTGGTGCAATTGCTGTTTACATCGTTTTGAAGGACCTACGCTTGTGTTTACATTTGGGTGTATGCGCAGGTGGGACAGGGTGCTTTTAATTTTTTTTTAATTATTTATATTTACTTATAAAATTTTATTTTTTTAAATTTATTCTTTACACTTTAAATTTTTTTTTTTTCATTTAGCCACCTGCCAACTGCTCACAGTAAATAGACTGCGAGCGGATGGCAGGTGCAGGCACAATCACATACCTGTACATCTTCCGGGTTCGGAGCGTGCCCATCTGCACATCCCCTGCAGACCCTTGCTGACACAGCATGGGTTTGGCAGCAGATTTCAGCCAATGATTTTGGCCGAATTTAGCTGATCAGAGGTGTCCAATCCCACACAGAATTCTGTGTTTACAAACACACAGAACTCTGTGCATAGGAACAGCGGTCTGGCTGTTTCGTCTCCCTGAAATGCAGGGAGAAAAAAAGAGCCAGTTAAAAAAGCACACATTACACACATTGCACATTTTTAGGCTCACAGTTAAGCACTTGCTTACCCCTAGATGTTAACCCCTTCCCAGCCAATGTCATTAGTACAGCGTCAGTGTACAGTATTATCACTGCATTAGTGTCACTAGCAAGGTCAGTGTCAGTTAGTGACCCTCCCATATAGTGTCTGTTAACGCCAGTTTGGCCCCCACCCTATCACAGTCCCATTATAAATCGCTGATCACCGCCATTACAGTATAGTGTCTATAGCTGCGTAAATTCCAGTATATGTAATAAAGTTTGTAGTCGCTATAACTTTCGCACAAAGCAATTAATATGCATTTGGGATTGGGATTTTCTTTTTTTACCAAAGACATGTAACAGAATACATTTGGGCCTTCCTTTTTTGAAGAAATTACATATTTTGATTTTTCTGAATATGTTTTATAACAGAAATTAGAAAATATATTTTTTTCCACATATTTTCCACATAAAAATGTAATTTGCATACAGTGTTTCATGATGACACAATTACCAGTTAACCACTTCAAACCCGGGAGAACTTAGCCCCTTAATGACCAGAACGTTTTTTGCGATACAGCACTGCATTGCTTTAACTGACAATTGCGCAGGCGTGCAACATTGTACCCAAACAAAATTGATGTCCTTTTTTCCCCCACAAATAGAGCTTTCTTTTGATGTTTTTTGATCACCTCTGCGGTTTTTATTTTTTGAGCTATAGACTAAAAAAGACCAACAATTTTATATATATAAAAAAAAAACAATATTTTTTACTTTAATAAATAAACTATAAGAAAAAAAAAATCATCAGTTTAGGCCAATATGTATTCTTCTACATATTTTTGATAAAAAAAAAAAAAAATCACAATAAGTGTATATAGATTGGTTTGCGCAAAAGTTATAGCGTCTACTTTCTGCTATAGTACATATCCAAAAAATAAATAAAATAAAAAAAACGATATATGCATTCGTTTAGGCTAATATATATTCTTCTACATATTTTTGGTAAAAAAATTGCAATAGGAGTATATTGATTGGTTTGCGCAAAAGTTATCGCATCTGCAAGCGACGGGACTTATTTATTTTTATTTGTTTTTACTGGTAAATTTACCGCTCTGTCCGCCACAATGTTGCAGTCCTGCTAAAAAAAAAAAAATCGCTTATCAACGCCATTACTAGTAAAAAAAAATCAGAATAGAAATGCCATAAATATATCCCCTATTTTATAGACGCTATAACTTTTGCGCAAACCAATCTATATACACTTATTGTGATTTTTTTTTTTTTAATCAAAAATATGTAGAAGAATACATATTGGCCTGAACTGATGATTTTTTTTTCTTATAGTTTACTTATTAAAGTAAAAAATATTGTTTTTTTTTTTTTTATTTATAAAATTGTTGGTCTTTTTTTGTTTATAGTGCAAAAAATAAAAACCGCAGAGGTGATCAAATACCACCAAAAGAAAGCTCTATTTGTGGGAAAAAAGGATGTCAATTTTGTTTGGGTACAGCATCGCACGACCGCAAAATTGTCAGTTAAAGCGGCACAGTGCCGTATCGCAAAAAAAGGTCTGGTCAATCTTCCGTGGTTGAAGTGGTTAAAGTAGCACAGTGCTGAGACAGCTGTCTAAGGCTCCATTCACACTAATGTGTTTTTTGATGCTTTTTGCATTTTGCAGAAATGCAAGGAATTTTTTTAACATGAGTTACTATGGAACACGTTCACATCAATGCATTTTTGTGCCTCTGCGTTTTTGGAAAAGGTCGGGGACTTTTTTCCCGCAAAATGCAGCATTTTGCATGTAATAGACTTCAATGGACCCTCATCCAAAATGCAAGTACTGTGTTTTTACCGCAAATTTGGCCGCGATTTTGCATTTTGCGATGTCTTTTTTTTATTTTTTACTTTCACTGTATATAGCTGGTTGTTAAGGAGTGGGTCTGGAAGCCGGCCGCTGCGTCCTTAGCAACAGCTTCTCCGCTGACAGCTGAATGTAAAAAAAATAATTGCCGGCTAAAAAAAAAAAAAAAAAAAAAAAAAAAAATGGCGAGGGGTTCCCCCCAGTCCATACCAGACCCTTCAGTCTTCAGTGGGACACTTTGGAGGGGATACCCCCATGCTATTTTTTTTAAAATGACGTGTGGCCCCCCCAAAAAGATTCATACCAGACCCTTATTCGAGCATGCAGCCTGGCAGGTCAGGAAAGAGAGGGGACGAAGCGAGCCCCCCCCCCGAACCATACCAGAACATATGCCCTCAACATGGGGGGTGTGTGCTTTGGGGCAGGGGGGGCTCTGTGCCCCCCACCCCAAAGCACCTTGCCCCCATGTTGATGGGGACAAGGGCCTCTTCCTGAGAACCCCGGCCGGTAGCTGTTGGGGTCTGCAGGTGGGGGGCTTAGCTGAATCTGGAAGCCCCCTTTAACAAGGGGGCCCCCAGATCCCTGCCCCCTACCCATTCACCAAAAGAGATGGTTTTTGACAAGTCCTTATTTAAAAAATAGCTCCGAGCTGTCCTCTCCCTGAGCTGTCTTCTCCTGCCCTTACATGTTGAGGGCATGTGGTCTGGTATGGTTCAGGAGGAGGGGGGGGCGCTCGCTCGTTCCCTCCCTTTCCTGATCTGCCGTGCTACATGCTGGGATAAGGGTCTGGTATGGATTTTGAGGGGGACCCCACTCCATTTAAAGTGATTGTAAAGGATCGTTTTTTTTTTTTTAAATAACAAACAGGTCATTCTTACCTCCACTGTGCAGCTCGTTTTGCACAGAGTGGCCCGAACACCCTCTTCTGGGGACCCCCGGTGCCTCTCGCGGCACCTACCTGCATCAGATAACCCCCTAGGAGAAGCGCTCTCCTGAGGGGGTTACCTTGTGGGCCTGCTCCCGAGTCCCGCCCGCTGACAGCTGATGACTCATCTGTTGCTAAGAAGGCTGCTGTCGGCTGCTGCCGGCTATCCGACCCACCCCTTAGCATCCAGCTATATAAAGTGAACGTAAAAAAAAAAAAACACCCACAAATCGCAAAATGAAAATCCCAGTTACAAAAACGCAGAAAGCACAGCAAAAAGCACTGCAGAAACGCTCAAAAGCAACATGCATAGATGTGAATCGAGCCTAACAGGTCTTCTGCATTCGCACCTGAGCGTATCTTTTCAGGCAGAAAGTTGCGCATTTTTCCCGCAATTTTTACTGCATTTTTTTGCTGCAATTTTGTACAGGTCAAAAGGTTACCAATGTAAAAAGCAGAAAAAGGCCTGTAATCTGCCCAAAAAGAAGCCATTTAACCACTTGCCGACCGCCGCACACAGATGTACGTCGACAAAGCGGCACGGGCAGGCATAAGGGCTTACCTGTACGTCCCTGCCTGCCCGCGGGTGGGGGGTCCGATCGGACCCCCCCCCGGTGCCTGCGGCGGTCGACAAATGTCCCCCCGCGATCGGTGGTGAGGGGGTGGCCATCCATTCGTGGCCCCCCCCTCGCGATCGCTCCCAGCCAATGGGATCATTTCCCTGCCTCTGTATTGTACACAGAGGCAGAGGAAATGATGTCATCTCTCCTCGGCTCGGTATTTTCCGTTCCGGGCCGAGGAGAGAAGACTGTAATGTGAGTGCACAACACACACACACACAGTAGAACATTCCAGGCACACATAACACCCCGATCCCCCCCCCCGATCGCCCCCCGATCCCCCCCAATCACCCCCCCCTGTCACAAACTGACACAAAGCAGGTTTTTTTTTTTTTTTTTTCTGATTACTGTATTGGTGTCAGTTTGTGACAGTTAGTGTGTTAGGGCAGTGAATGTTAGGCCCCCTTTAGGTCTAGGGTACCCCCCCTAATAAAGTTTTAACCCCTTGATCACCCCCCGTCACCAGTGTTGCTAAGCGATCATTTTTCTGATCGCTGTATTAGTGTCGCTGGTGACGCTAGTTAGGGACATAAATATTTAGGTTCGCCGTCAGCGTTTTATAGCGACAGGGACCCCCATATACTACCTAATAAATGTTTTAACCCCTTGACTGCCCCCTAGTTAACCCTTTCACCACTGATCACCGTATAACTGTTACGGATGACGCTGGTTAGTTCGTTTATTTTTTATAGTGTCAGGGCACCCGCCGTTTATTACCGAATAAAGGTTTAGCTCCCTGATCGCCCGGCGGTGATATGCGTCGCCCCAGGCAGCGTCAGATTAGCGCCAGTACCGCTAACACCCACGCACGCAGCATGCGCCTCCCTTAGTGGTATAGTATCTGTACGGATCAATATCTGATCCGATCAGATCTATACTAGCGTCCCCAGCAGTTTAGGGTTCCCGAAAACGCAGTGTTAGCGGGATCAGCCCAGATACCTGCTAGCACCTGCGTTTTGCCCCTCCGCCCGGCCCAGCCCAGCCCACCCAAGTGCAGTATCGATCGATCACTGTCACTTACAAAACACTAAACGCATAACTGCAGCGTTCGCATAGTCAGGCCTGATCCCTGCGATCGCTAACAGTTTTTTTGGTAGCGTTTTGGTGAACTGGCAAGCACCAGCACCAGGCAGCGTCAGGTTAGCGCCAGTAGCGCTAACACCCACGCACGCACCGTACACCTCCCTTAGTGGTATAGTATCTGAACGGATCAATATCTGATTCGATCAGATCTATACTAGTGTCCCCAGCAGTTTAGGGTTCCCAAACACGCAGTGTTAGCGGGATCAGCCCAGATACCTGCTAGCACCTGCGTTTTGCCCCTCCGCCCGGCCCAGCCCACCCAAGTGCAGTATCGATCGATCACTGTCACTTACAGAACACTAAACGCATAACTGCAGCGTTCGCAGAGTCAGGCCTGATCCCTGCGATCGCTAACAGTTTTTTTGGTAGCGTTTTGGTGAACTGGCAAGCGCCAGCGACCTAGTACACCCCGGTCGTAGTCAAACCAGCACTGCAGTAACACTTGGTGACGTGGCGAGTCCCATAAGTGCAGTTCAAGCTGGTGAGGTGGCAAGCACAAGTAGTGTCCCGCTGCCACCAAAAAGACAAACACAGGCCCGTCGTGCCCATAGTGCCCTTCCTGCTGCATTCGCCAATCCTAATTGGGAACCCACCGCTTCTGCAGCGCCCGTACTTCCCCCATTCACATCCCCAACCAAATGCAGTCGGCTGCATGAGAGGCATTTTCTTTATGTCCTCCCGAGTACCCCTACCCAGCGAACCCCCCCAAAAAAGATGTTGTGTCTGCAGCAAGCGCGGATATAGACGTGACACCCGCTATTATTATCCCTCCTGTCCTGACAATCCTGGTCTTTGCATTGGTGAATATTTTGAACGCTACCATGCACTAGTTGAGTATTAGCGTAGGGTACAGCACTGCACAGACTAGGCACACTTACACAGGGTCTCCCAAGATGCCATCGCATTTTGAGAGACCCGAACCTGGAACCGGTTACAGTTATAAAAGTTAGTTACAAAAAAAAAAAAAAAAAAAAAAACACATACAAAAATATAAAAAAAAAAAAAAAAAATAGTTGTCGTTTTATTGTTCTTTCTCTCTCTATTCTCTCTCTCTATTGTTCTGCTCTTTTTTACTGTATTCTATTCTGCAATGTTTTATTGTTATTATGTTTTATCATGTTTGTTTTCAGGTATGCAATTTTTTATACTTTACCGTTTACTGTGCTTTATTGTTAACCATTTTTTTTGTCTTCAGGTACGCCATTCACGACTTTGAGTGGTTATACCAGAATGATGCCTGCAGGTTTAGGTATCATCTTGGTATCATTCTTTTCAGCCAGCGGTCGGCTTTCATGTAAAAGCAATCCTAGCGGCTAATTAGCCTCTAGACTGCTTTTACAAGCAGTGGGAGGGAATGCCCCCCCCCAACGTCTTCCGTGTTTTTCTCTGGCTCTCCTGTCTCAACAGGGAACCTGAAAATGCAGCTGGTGATTCAGCCAGCTGACCATAGAGCTGATCAGAGACCAGAGTGGCTCCAAACATCTCTATGGCCTAAGAAACCGGAAGCTACGAGCATTTTATGACTTAGATTTCGCCGGATGTAAACAGCGCCATTGGGAAATTGGGAAAGCATTTTATCACACCGATCTTGGTGTGGTCAGATGCTTTGAGGGCAGAGGAGAAATCTAGGGTCTAATAGACCCCAATTTTTGCAAAAAAGAGTACCTGTCACTACCTATTGCTATGATAGGGGATATTTACATTCCCTGAGATAACAATAAAAATGATTTAAAAAAAAAATGAAAGGAACAGTTTAAAAATAAGATAAAAAAATAATAATAATAATAATAAAGAAAAAAAAAAAAAAAAAAAAAAAAAAGCACCCCTGTCCCCCCTGCTCTCGCGCTAAGGCGAACGCAAGCGTCGGTCTGGCGTCAAATGTAAACAGCAATTGCACCATGCATGTGAGGTATCGCCGCGAAGGTCAGATCGAGGGCAGTAAGTTTAGCAGTAGACCTCCTCTGTAAATCTAAAGTGGTAACCTGTAAAGGCTTTTAAAAATGTATTTAGTTTGTCGCAACTGCACGTTTGTGCGCAATTTTAAAGCATGTCATGTTTGGTATCCATGTACTCGGCCTAATATCATCTTTTTTATTTCATCAAACATTTGGGCAATATAGTGTGTTTTAGTGCATTAAAATGTAAAAAAGTGTGTTTTTTCCCCAAAAAATGCGTTTGAAAAATCGGTGCGCAAATACTGTGTGAAAAAAAAAAATGAAACACCCACCATTTTAATCTGTAGGGCATTTGCTTTAAAAAAAATATATAATGTTTGGGGGTTCAAAGTAATTTTCTTGCAAAAAAAATTTATTTTTTTATGTAAACAATAAGTGTCAGAAAGGGCTTTGTCTTCAAGTGGTTAGAAGAGTGGGTGATGTGTGACATAAGCTTCTAGATGTTGTGCATAAAATGCCAGGACAGTTCAAAACCCCCCCAAATGACCCCATTTTGGAAAGTAGACACCCCAAGCTATTTGCTGAGAGTCATGTTGAGTCCATGGAATAATTTATATTGTGACACAAGTTGCGGGAAAGAGACAATTTTTTATTTTTTTTATTTTTTTTTGCGCAAAGTTGTCACTAAATGATATATTGCTCAAACATGCCATGGGAATATGTGAAATTACACCCCAAAATACATTCTGTTGCTTCTCCTGAGTACGGGGATACCACATGTGTGAGACTTTTTGGGAGCCTAGCCGCGTACGGGACCCCGAAAACCAAGCACCGCCTTCAGGCTTTCTAAGGCCGTAAATTTTTGATTTCACTCTTCACTGCCTATCACAGTTTCGGAGGCCATGGAATGCCCAGGTGGCAAAAAAAACCCCCAAATGACCCCATTTTGGAAAGTAGACACCCCAAGCTATTTGATGAGAGGTATAGTGAGTATTTTGCAGACCTCACTTTTTGTCACAAAGTTTTGAAAATTGAAAAAAGAAAAAAAAAAATTTTTTTTTTCTCGTCTTTCTTTATTTTCAAAAACAAATGAGAGCTGCAAAATACTCACCATGCCTCTCAGCAAATATCTTGGGGTGTCTACTTTCCAAAATGGGGTCATTTGGGGGGGGGGTTTGTGCCACCTGGGCATTCCATGGCCTCCGAAACTGTGATAGGCAGTGAGGAGTAAAATCAAAAATGTACACCCTTAGAAATCCTGAAGGCAGTGATTGGTTTTCGGGGTCCCGTACGCGGCTAGGCTCCCAAAAAGTCCCACACATGTGGTATCCCCATACTCAGGAGAAGCAGCTAAATGTATTTTGGGGTGCAATTCCACATATGCCCATGGCCTGTGTGAGCAATATATCATTTAGTGACAACTTTGTGCAAAAAAAAAAAAAAAAATTTGTCACTTTCCCGCAACTTGTGTCAAAATATAAAACATTCCATGGACTTAACATGCCTCAAAGCAAATAGCTTGGGGTGTCTACTTTCCAAAATGGGGTCATTTGGGGGGGTTTTATGTCATCTGGGCATTTTATGGCCTTCAAAACTGTGATAGGTAGTGAGGAGTAAAATCAAAAATGTACGCCCTTAGAAATCCTGAAGGCAGTGATTGGTTTTCGGGGCCCTGTACGCGGCTAGGCTCCCAAAAAGTCCCACACATGTGGTATCCCCGTACTCAGGAGAAGCAGCTAAATGTATTTTGGGGTGCAATTCCACATATGCCCATGGCCTGTGTGAGCAATATATCATTTAGTGACAACTTTTTGTAATTTTTTTTTTTTTTTTTTGTCATTATTCAATCACTTGGGACAAAAAAAATGAATATTCAATGGGCTCAACATGCCTCTCAGCAAATTCCTTGGGGTGTCTACTTTCCAAAATGGGGTCATTTGTGGGGGTTTTGTACTGCCCTGCCATTTTAGCACCTCAAGAAACGACATAGGCAGTCATAAATTAAAGGCTGTGTAAATTCCAGAAAATGTACCCTAGTTTGTAGACGCTATAACTTTTGCGCAAACCAATAAATATACACTTATTGACATTTTTTTTACCAAAGACATGTGGCCGAATACATTTTGGCCTAAATGTATGACTAAAATTGAGTTTATTGGATTTTTTGTAGAACAAAAAGTAGAAAATATCATTTTTTTTCAAAATTTTCGGTCTTTTTCCGTGTATAGCGCAAAAAATAAAAACGGCAGAGGTGATCAAATACCATCAAAAGAAAGCTCTATTTGTGGGAAGAAAAGGACGCAAATTCCGTTTGGGTACACCACTGCATGACCGCGCAATTAGCAGTTAAAGCGACGCAGTGCCGAATTGTAAAAAGTGCTCTGGTCAGGAAGGGGGTAAATCCTTCCGGGGCTGAAGTGGTTAAATGAATGGGATTTTGCTTGTTGGACATCTTAACTTTTGAGATGAGTGTTTTACGAGCTGAAAACGCTCAGATGTGAATGCAGCCTAAGGCCTGGTTCACACCTATGCATTTTTTAGTGTATTTACAGTTTTGCACAAACACACTACAGTCCATTTAAGGCTCTATTCACACTAATGCATTCTTTTATGCATTTTGCAGAAATGCAGGGAAATTCTTTAACATGGGTTCCTATGGAACATGCTAACAACAATGCATTTTTGTGCCTCTGTGTTTTTTTTGGAAAGGGTCTTTTTTCCCGCAAAATACAACGTTTTGCATGTAATAGACTTCAATAACCCTCCGCCAAGTACCGCGTTTTTACCGCAATTTGCGTTTTTTTTACACTGTAAAAAGCTGGTTGCCGGCCGCCATGTCCTTAACCACTTGCTTTCCCGCCCATAGTCAAATGACATCCGCAGGAGGGATCTCCCATCCTGGGCGGGCATCATATGACGTCCTCAGCTTCCCGGCCGCCTAGGGGGGGGTTGCGCTGCGCCAACTCGGGAGCCGCTGCGCTATCCTGGCGGCTGCGATGTCCGCCGGGCACCCACGATTGCCGGAAACGAAGCAGGGTCGTTGGTCTGTGTGTGTGTAAACACACAGATCCACGTCCTGTCAGGGGAGAGGAGACAGGTCGTGTGTTCCCAGTACAGAGGAACACCAATTGGTCTCCTCCCCTTCTGATTCCCTCCCTCTACAGTTAGAATCACTCCCTAGGTAACACAGCTAACCCCTTGATCACCCCCTAGTGTTAACCCCTTCCCTGCCAGTGACATTTATACAGTAATCAGTGCATTTTTATAGCACTGATCGCTGTATAAATGCGAATGGTCCTAAAACAGTGTCAAAAGTGTTTGATATGTCCGCCGCAATGTCACAGTCATGATAAAAATCGCAGATCGCCGCCATTGCTAGTAAAAAAAAATAAAAATGCCAAATCTATCCCCTATTTTGTAAACGCTATAACTTTTGCGCAAACCAATCAATATACGCTTATTGTGATTTTTTTTCCCAAAAAATATGTAGAAGAATTTTTATCGGCGTAAACTGAGGACATTTTTTATTTTTTTTTATTTTTTAAATTGGGATATTTATTATAGCAAAAAGTAAAAAATATTGTGTTTTTTTCAAACTTGTCACTCTTCTTTTGTTTATGGTGCAAGAAATAAAAACCGCAGAGGTGATCAAATACCACCAAAAGTAAGCTCTATTTGTGGGAAAAAAATTATAACAATTTCATTTGGGTAGAGTGTTGCATGACTGCGCCATTGTAATTCAAAATGCGACAGCGCTGAAAACTGAAAATTGGCCTGGGCAGAAAGGGGGCGAAAATGCCCTGTATTGAGATGGGTAAAGCGGAGTTCCACTGTTTTTTTAGTTTAGACGAATAAGCAGAAGGAAAAGCCTGCAGGATGAAGATGGAGGAAGACCGGAGGAAGAAGCGGGGAAGAAGAAGATATTTTTAATAAAAAAGACTTGTCAAAAACTGTCTACTGTATTTTTTAACACTACACTACTTTTTCTTTTTGGGTGAATAGGTAGGGGTACAATATACCCGATACTCCTTCACATGGGGGGGGGATCTGGGGGCTCCTTTGTTAAAGTGGGCTTCCAGATTCCGATAAGCCCCCCACCCGCAGACCCTGACAACCACCATACAAGGGTTGTCGGGAAGGTGTCCTTGTCCCCATCAACATGGGGGCAAGGTGCTGTGGGGGGGGTGCAGAGCCCCCCCGCCCCAAAGCACCCATCCCCCCATGTTGAGGGCATGTGGCCTGGTATGGTTCAGGAGGGGGGGGGGGGTGCTCGCTCGTCCCCTCCCTTTCCTGACCTGCTGGGCTGCATGCTCGGATAAGGGTCTGGTATGGATTTTGGGGCCATCATTTTTTTTACATTTTGGCATGGTGGGTCCCCTCCGAATTCATACAAGACCCAAGGGCCTGGTATGGACTGGGGGGAGGACCCCACACTGTTTTTTTTTTTCTTGATTTTTTTTTAACCCCCAATTCTTTTTTTTTTTTAATTCAGCAGGGAAGCTGACAGCTGATGACTCATCAGTTGATAAGGATGTGGCGGCTGACTTCCCGGACCCTACCTTAGCAACCAGCTATATACAGTGTAAAAAAAACCCAGCAAAACACAAAGCGCATCAAAATTGCGGTAAAAATCGAATAAAAACGCGTGTCCAAAAACACGGCAAGCACCACAAAGAGCACTGCAGAAACAGTCGAAAGCAGCATGCATAAATGTGAATCGAGCCTAAGATGGTTTCCTATGGGATATGTTCACATCTGTGCATTTTATGGAAAAGGCCAGGGACCAGCAGGTTGTGTTTGGTTCCATATGTGTTTCCTGCACCGCATTGCATTGTGTTTGCGATCCGCAGTGGGTGTCACTACAAAGTTAACAACACCCGAAAAGGATCACGAATGCAGTGCGGTTTGCCTGTACCAGGTCGCATGGTATAAAACAACCATGCAATGCTGTTGCGGTGTAACTTCAAAATAGGTGCCTGCCCTTTTTTAGTGTGATGTGTTTTGCGTTTTGAGCCCATTCAAAATGAATGGGCTCAAAATGGTCAGCCCTCACGCATGTTCACTTCATCAAATCTGGCCCTCTTTGAAAAAATGTTGGACATCCCTGATGTAGTGCAAGGGCCTTCCTGATCGCATATAAATTAAAATTGTTTAGGTTTGACCTCATATTATATGGTTTTGGTAAATCTAAAGGAAAATTGTACAAGAAAGTTGTATAATGTATGGCCAGCCTTAGCAGAACAATGAGGGCATGGGGGGGGGGGGGCATTTATTAAAAGCAAGGTTTACACCAGGGGCAGAAGCAGATATGACAGAAACAGGTAAGGCCGAAGTTCAGCTTAAAATATTATATTATTACAGTTTTTATATGATCATATTAATGTGAGGTCTGCCTGCCTTAATGTCACAAAAGAATGTAGTAATGTAATTGACATCATATAAAAAATGAATGTTAATGTAACACAGGTGGTTGATAAGATGATATGTTAGACAGGTTTGTTTCCCTGATGCTAAAATCAATATTGATACTGCATTCATATATGTTAAGGAAAACAAATCATATTTTTGTAATAGCTTAACTGCCTTTTTAACTCCAGTCAAAGCCTAAATTCCTCTTTGATGAACCCAGCCAGCTTTCCAAATAATAAACACTTTTACCTTTCAGTTCAGTTCCAGGAGGTAGTAAAAACATGAATTTCTGAACAAAATTTTCTTTATATATTTTCTTTTTGGATATCTTCAGAACACGACAAACAGATTGTTGAGCATGTTGCGCCAAGTTCAATATTTCTTGAAAAAATAAAACTTCACATGAACTTTTTGATATCTGACAATCTGCTAGAAATTCAGAATGCCATTGCTAGGCCCCAAGGAAGATAATTTAAAATGGCACATTACAAAGTGGTCTTAATGAGCACCTTAATCTGACACCTCTGTACTGTGTAGGTATTTTAACAAACGAGAAGAAATTTCAACACCTAAATGTCATATTACTGAGTAAAATAAAAAAGGTACTTTTTTTTTAGTACAATTCTGAAGCCTGACAGTAGAATAAAGTCAGTGCTGAAACTGCAAGTCACCTTTCTTGCAATGGTGACTTATACTTTAAAGGGTAAGGAAATGTGTGAAAACATTTGTTCTCGTTGACCTGACCCGAAAAAAATGTTACCCTACCCTTTTTGTTACTTACCACAGAGCTGTTCTAAACCCAACCTACGTCTCCACATCAAAGCTTCATACCTACCTAGCTCTGGTACCTTGTCCTTCTGTGTCCTGCCATGATGTAAATGTCTGGCTGAACCTCTTCTTTCTGGTGACTGTGGGGTTGATTTACTAAAACTGGAGCGTGTAAAATTTGGTGCAGTTCTGCACAGAAACCAATCAGCTTCCAGGACTTGTTGTCAAAGCTTAATTGAACAAGCTGATGTTAGAAACTGATTGGCTGCCATGCACAGCTGCACTAGATTGTGCATTCTCCATTTTTAGTAAATCAACCCCTTTCTGTCTACCAAAGTATGGAAGGAAAACCCCATATAAGTTAATGGGTTCCACTGCACAATGGGAGACATCAAACAGAAAAGGACTAGCCAGTGTAGGTAAATAGTACAGTGAAATACACATAGACAGGGTACCAGAATGAGGCAAGTATGATATTTTTTGGGGGGGAGGTAAGGTAGCTTATCGCAATGGAAGGTGGCAAAAAGGGAAAGGGAACTTTTAAACAAGAGTGTTAAAGGACCTCTCTCGCTTAAAAAAAAAATATTTACAAAACGGCAAGTCAAATAAAAGAACATTAAAAATACAAGTTGATTTTTTTGTATTGTTTGTTTAGTAGTTGTATAAACTTTTTTATTCTGG
The DNA here is from genome assembly GCA_037952835.1 of Lithobates septentrionalis. Classification (NCBI taxonomy): domain Eukaryota; kingdom Metazoa; phylum Chordata; class Amphibia; order Anura; family Ranidae; genus Lithobates; species Lithobates septentrionalis. The sequence continues at coordinate 12,656,596 of JBBDGP010000082.1, forward strand.
GCTTTTTAATTACACAGTGTTTGCAGAACATATTTGTGCTTACTAATCAGTCTCTAAACTTAAGTTCATACATTTCCCCAGCCCTCTGCTCTATCCCTCTCAATACATTTAGAAGACCCTTCTTAACCATCCCCCTGCAAGTACTCACTTACTCCTCTGATGTCTACAGCATCTTGCTTTGTCAACAGTCTGTCTGGTAACAATGTAGTGCCAAGGTGCCTACACATGCACATCTGATAGATCAGTGATGGTGAACCTTGGCACCCCAGTTGTTTTGGAACTACATTTCCCATGATGCTGATGCACTCTGCAGTGTAGTTGAGCATCATGGGAAATGTAGAGCTAGGTTAGAAAAACGCACATAAAAATATAGGGTTAGGGTTTAGTGGGTGTTATTTTTTTAGTGGAGGTATATTTTAGGGTGATTTGGTTTTTATTTTGTTTTTTTCAGTGTAAGTAGTATTGGATCATAAACAGAGATGATGGTATTTTGTAGCCCTACATAGACCCAATATTTACATTACAAGGGTAAGCAGTTTGAACATGCGACTGACAAAGACAAAGCTGCCTTTTGTTTACTGCACATCACCACATACATGTGCAGTACTGTTTAGTGCCCCAAATTCTTAAGTGCACCAAAGCAACACAACCTTATTCCCCCATTCCCATTGCTCCTGATAAATGTAGGCATATGCGTTATATCAGATCTACATGCACAGGTAGTAGGAAGAGAACAGGTTTTGCATCTGAAAATTCACCACTTGCCAGCAGCACCAGGGGGACAGACCCAGCTGTAGGCAGAAGTCACAGGCAATGCAATCACTCTTTCCAACATAAGGACTGATGGGGCCCAGGCTGGACTACTGGTTAGTGCTTGTACACTACATGCATGGAGCTTCTGGCTTGCTCTGCTTCAATTGTGTTCTTTTAGAGGGCCTTCAGCACAGCAGATGTTTTGTGACAGAGAGACAACTCTACTGTTCCCAGACAGTGTATACCAGTTCACTTTCATAAAAATGAACCAGTTCTGGATCAACAGTGAATACAAAATATCTGCAGCTAATGTTATGTAGATTTCCTTCAATCCAGCCCCCAAGAAAATACTCTTGCTACCTCTGCCACAATTATTGGCTCCTGCTACCACTCATTAACTGACAACTTTACCAGCTCCTGCTATCTCTGCTGGACTGCTATCATTACTAGCTCCAATGTTTAACTTGGATGGGGTGAGCCTCTAGATCATGGGTGCTCAACCTGTGGCCCTCCAGATGTTGCAGAACTACAAGTCTCATCATGCTTCTGCCTTTGGGAGTCATGCTTGTAACTCAACGGCTTGAAATGCCACATGGGACTTGAAGTTCCGCAACAGCTGGAGGGCCACAGGTTGAGCACCCATGCTCTAGATACTCCAAAAGAACTAGCAAAAATGCAACCGAGGACACTAAAACTGAACTACTCCTTCAGGGTGTAACCACCCTCTTTCATGTGAAGATTAAATGAACTTCAATGCAGGGACCCCTCAACAGGAGTATAGTCCTCAGTAAACTGTAATTAGCTCTACCAAAAGTGACAATGAAAGTCTCCAGGATCCTTAAGGCTAGTACTCACTGTGCCCTGGGTACTGAAAAGCCTCCTGTAGTACCTGTCTGTCTTTGTACTTGGTGCCCGCAGCCTGTATTCCCTGTAGAGCTTTCTACACTGCCTCAGGATGATCTGGATGGTGGTCCCTGAGCCGTAACTGGAGCTGGGGCCTTAAAAATGTTTTCTTCAGTGCTGTAGCTTGCTTCCCAGGGGCGCCTCAGGCCTCAGGCTGGGTCTTACTTCCCCAGGAACAAGAGACTTCTGTTTTAGGCCCCAGTCTATTTTCTCAAAACACCTTTCAGGACAACCTTGGAGAGAGCGTAGCCCCACCTTCTTCACAGGAAACACATGCAGCCTTTCACCACTTGCCGACCGCCTGAAGCAGATATACTGCGGCAGAATGGCACGGGCAGGCAAAATCACGGACCTGGTACGCGGACCCGGTGCTCGAGGCGGTCAGCATCGTTAGGGGAGCGATCCGTGCTGAGGGGGAGGCCACTCATTCGTGGCCACCCCGTCGCGATCGCTTCCAACGAAAGACAATTTTCCTCTGCCTCTGTAATGTAAACAGCGGCAGAGGAAGTTATGTCATCTCTCCTCATGTCGGTCTTTTCGTTCCGGCGTCAAGGAGAGAAGACATCCAAGTAAGTGCACCATCACTACACTAACAGTAGAACACCCTAGGCATTTCACCCCCCCAGTCACCCCCCCTCCGATAACCCCCCTGCACCCCTTGTCACAGTGACACCAATAGCAGTTTTTTTTTCCTGATTATTGCATTGGTGTAATTTGTGGCAGTTATAAGTGGTAGAACAGTTAGTGTTAGGCCCCTTTAGCTCTAGGGTACCCTGCCTAACCCCACTAATAAAGTTTTAACCTCTTGATCACCCCCCATCGCCAGTGTCACTAAGCAATCGTTTTTCTGATCGCTGTATTAGTGTCACAGGTGACGCTAGTTAGGCAGGTAAGTATTTAGGTTCGCTGTCAGCGTTTTATAGCATCAGGGACCTCCATATACTACCTAATAAAAGGTTTTAACCCCTTGATTGTCCTCTAGTTAACCCTTTCACCAGTGATCACCATATAACTGTTACGGGTGAGGCTGGTTATTTAGTTTATTTTTTATAGTGTCAGAGCACCCGCCGTTTATTACCTAATAAAGGTTTAACCCCTGATCGCCCGGCGGGTGATACAAGTTTGGTTTTAGGGTCAGATAGAGTCTGCGTCGCCCCAGGCAGCGTCAGGTTAGTGCCAGTACCGCTAACACCCACGCACGCAGCATACACCTCCATTAGTGGTATAGTATCTGAACCGATCAATATCTGATCTGATCAGATCTATACTAGCGTCCCCAGCAGTTTAGGGTTCCCAAAAACGCAGTGTTAGCGGGATCATCCCAGATACCTGCTAGCACCTGCGTTTTGCCCCTCCGCCCGGCCCAGCCCAGCCCACCCAAGTGCAGTATCGATTGATCACTGTCACTTATAAAACACTAAACACATAACTGCAGCATTCGCAGAGTCAGGCCTGATCCCTGCGATCGCTAACAGTTTTTTTGGTAGCGTTTGAATCAGTCGCTAACAGTCAGAGCTTTTTTACCTGTGAGTCTCACAAGTGTACCACTAAATTTAGAGCCCAAAATGGCAAATCGAAGAGACACTAGTGAAGAGGCCTACACATTTCTGAGCATGACAGATGGTGAAGAGGAAGTCACTCATCTGTCAGATTCAGGCTCAGAATACGATCCTGTAGACGACAGCGGCTCCATGACAGATAGCTCTGACAACGGAGTTGTGGTCCCTGCCAAGGTCAGGCGTACCCGACCCCAGTCTTCTTCTGCTGTTGTTGAGGTGCAAAAACCGCAGGTCCCTCGTATTGAGCAGAGCAGTACTAGCGCCGCATTTCCTTCTGGTGAACTGGCAAGCACCAGCGGCCTAGTACACCCCGGTCGTAGTCAAACCCGCACTGCAGTAACACTTGGTGACGTGGCGAGTCCCATAAGTGCAGTTCAAGCTGGTGAGGTGGCAAGCACAAGTAGTATCCCACTGCCACCAAGAAGAAGACAAACACAGGCCCATCGTGCCCATAGTGCCCTTCCTGCTGCATTCGCCAGTCCTAATTGGGAACCAACCACTTCTGCAGCACCCGTACTTCCCCCATTCACATCCCCAACCAAATGCAGTTGGCTGCATGAGAGGCATTTTCTTTATGTCCTCCCGTGTACCCCTACCCAACGAACCCCCCCAAAAAAGATGTGTCTGCATCAAGCGCGGATATAGGCGTGACACCTGCTATTATTGTCCCTCCTGGTCTTTGCATTGGTGAATGTTCTAAACTCTACCATACACTAGTTGAGTATAGCATTGCACAGACTAGGCACACTTTCACAGGGTCTCCCAAGATGCCATTGCATTTTGAGAGACCCAAACCTTGAACCGGTTACAGTTATAAAAGTTACAGTTACAAAAAAAAGTGTAAAAAAAAAGTATAAAGAGATATATATATATATAATAAAAAAAACAAAAGTAGTTGTCGTTTTATTGTTCTCTCTCTCTCTCTCTCTCTTCTCTCTCTATTGTTCTGCTCCTTTTTACTGTATTCTATTCTGCAATGTTTTATTGTTATTATGTTTTATCATGTTTGCTTTTCAGGTATGCAATTTTTTATACTTTACTGTTTACTGTGTTTTATTGTTACGCATGTTTTTGTTTTCAGGTATGCCATTCAGCTGCAGCGCGAATTTATTTTACAGCAACAGTGTTTGCTCCCACGATACATAAAGTCGTGACTCCAGCGCTGTCGGAGGTGATATATGCCGAAGCATGGGGGCAGCAGGAGCGGAGGAGCGATTTGCTCCTAACTTTTGGGGCGGATGATGCTTCAGCATATATAAATGGTGCATGTATGCCCATCATTAGAAGTGGGTGGATGAAGGGAGGTATTCTAATGGTGGGCATACCCACCGATCAATCTCTTTTTTCGTTCAGCCCACAGGCTGCATAAAAAAAAGATTACAATATATGCCCAACAAGGACCAGCAACGTACTGGTACGTGGTTATACCAGAATGATGCCTGCAGGTTTAGGTATCATCTTGGTATCATTCTTTTCAGCCAGCAGTCGGCTTTCATGTAAAAGCAATCCTAGTGGCTAATTAGCCTCTAGACTGCTTTTACAAGCAGTGGGAGGAAATGTCCCCCCCCCCACCATCTTCCATGTTTTTCTCTGGCTCTCCTGTCCCAACAGGGAACCTGAGAATGCAGCTGGTGATTCGGCCAGCTGTCCATAGAGCTGATCAGAGACCAGAATGGCTCCAATCATCTCTATGGCCTAAGATACCAGAAGCTACGTGCATTTCATGACTTAGATTTCACCGGATGTAAACAGCGCCATTGGGAAATTGGGAAAGCATTTTATCACACCGATCTTGGTGTGGTCAGATGCTTTGAGGGCAGAGGAGAGATCTAGGGTCTAATAGACCCCAATTTTTTCAAAAAAAGAGTACCTGTCACTACCTATTGCTATCATAGGGGATATTTACATTCACTGGCATAACAATAAAAATGATAAAAAAAAAAAAAAATGAAAGGAACAAAAAAAGCAAAAAAATTATAATAAAAAAAAAGCACCCCTGTCCCCCCCTGCTCTCGCGCGAAGGCGAACTCAAGCGTTGGGATGGCGTCAGAGGCGTCACTACTATGGGGCCTGAGGGGGCCACGTCCCCCCCAATTTTCCTGTGTGCCCCCATGTGCCCCCCCAAGTGTAACACGAATTGAATAACGTCCGCTGGCCGGCGCCGCGGCTGTCCTTGTGTCCGCCAAATGACTCACTGACAATGAGCTGACAGTCTCTCTCTGAGCCTCGAGTACGGGGCTAGTCCAGGAGGTGACGTTGGTCACATCACGTGACAGCCGCCATTGCTTGTGGGAGTTGTAGTGCTCAGGCTCCCTGCTTCTGGTTGGTGGAGTCAGTTTGGAGAGCAGCGCAGCCAGCCTACAACTCCCTTCACCGCCGCAGTCTGATCTTTTGGCGCGCCGCTGCCGACTGGCTGCAGACTCACAGTAGAGAGAGGAGTAGAGTACAGTACAGAAACTGTGAACTGAGAAAAATTACCCACCGCCACCCCCAGGACTGTCACTGGAGGAAGCCGTGCAAGGAGGAGAAGGAGGAAGGAAGAGAGGACCTGTCCTCTGCTGACTCGCTGAGAGCTCTGAGCTGGCAACTGTCGAGCAAGCTGAGGTAAGTGAGAGACCCTGACAGGCTGACACATGTGACATGGTCATGATCAATCATCCCATCGATCATTCCTCCCCATACACCTCATTTACCTTGCCCACATGGCCTGTGTATCCTGCTGGGAGCTGCCCATGGCCTACAGGCCAGCAGGACCCACAGGTCCGTGGCCAGCTCCCAGCAGCACCCACAGGTCCGTGGACAGCTCCCAGCAGGACCCACAGGTCCGTGGCCAGCTCCCAGCAGCACCCACAGGTCTGTGGACAGCTCCCAGCAGGACCCACAGGTCAGTGGCCAGCTCCCAGCAGGACACCCCTGTGGGTCCTGCTGATAGTTGGCCACGGACCTGTGGATCTTGCTGGGAGCAGTCAACGGACCTGTGGGTACTGGCCACGGACCTGTGGGTCCTGCTGGGAGCTGTCCATGGACCTGTGGTTCCTGCTGGGACCTGATGCAACCACGGCATGTGGGTCCTGCTGACCACTAGCCTAGGGTGACCAGAAGTCCCCAGCACCACCGGATTACAAAAATCCCCTGCTTACACGGCACGGCCACTGTGTGCAGTCTATCACAGGAGCCCATCCAGGAGGCGGTACTTTGTATGACAGCAGCCGCCAGGTAAGTGGGAGATCCCTGCTCTGTGTAATCCGGCGGTGCTCGCCCCCCCTTTCCACCATGCACTGGTGAGGCTGCATTGATGGGCAATGGTGAGGCTGCAATGATGGGCACTGGTGAGGCTGCATAGATGGGCACCAGTGAGGCTGCATTGAAGAGCACTGATCAGGCTCCATTGATGGGCACTGGTTAGGCTGCATTGATGGGCACTGGTGAGGCTGCATTGATGATGGGCACTGATCCAACTGCAATGATGGGCACTGGTGAGGCTGCATTGATGGGCACTGGTGAGGCTGCATTGATGATGGGCACTGATCCAACTGCAATGATGGGCACTGGTGAGGCTGCATTGATGGGCACTGGTGAGGCTGCATTGAAGGGCACTGGTGAGGCTGCATTGAAGGGCACTGGTGAGGCTGCATTGAAGGGCACTGGTGAGGCTGTATTGAAGGGCACTGGTGAGGCTGTATTGAAGGGCACTGGTGAGGCTGCATTGATGGGCACTGGTGAGGCTGTATTGAAGGGCATTGGTGAGGCTGCATTGATGGGCACTGGTGAGGCTGTATAGATGGGCACTTGTGAGGCTGCATAGATGGGCCCTGATGCATTATTTTTGTTAAACCTCCTTTGTTGCTATTAACATTAACCACCTCCCACCCGGCCACTGCACATATATGGCTGGGTGGGAGCTTCCTCCTTCTGAGTGGATGATTAGGAATGTCCCTCAGAAGGAGGGGGACCGTGCACGCGTGCCCTCGCAGCGGCGCGATCCTGATGCACTCGTGTCACCTGGACACGGCACATCTCCGATCAGCAGGAGGGCTCTATGATTGGCCCTCCTGATCACATGACGACTGTGTCCAATCACATCCGTCATATGATGTAAACAGAGAGCTGGTTGCTAGACGAACGGCTCTCTTCTCCTCACACGGAAGTTGTCAGTGAGGAGAGGAGAGCGGATCCCTGCAGCCAGCCGGTGATCAGTGAGTATAAGCTGTTTTTTACAGCTTTTTACACACTGATCACCGGCCCAGTGTCCCCACACAGTGTAGAATCACAATGTCCCCAAAACACTGTCCCCACACATGTCCCCACACAGTAAAAACACCTGTCCCACATATGTATCAGTAAAATCATATGTCCCAATGATCATCTGCACACATATGTCCGTGATCACACAAACCAATTATTATACACTTAACAGGATTTTTTTTTCCAAAGACATGTAGCAGAATACATTTTGGCTTAAATTTATGACAAAATTAGATTTTATTGGATTTCTTTTAAAACAGTAAGTAGAAAATATTGTTTTTTTTTTAATTTCCGCTCTTTTTTTGCTTATATCGCAAAAAATAAAAAAAATAATTTTTGAAAAAATACCACCAAAAGAAAGCTCTATTTGTGTGAACAAAATGATAAAAATTTCATTTGGGTACAGTGTTGCATGACCGCGCAATTCTTATTGAAAGTGCAAGAGTGCTGAATGCTGAAAATTGGCCTGGGAAGGAAGGGGGTGAAAGTGCCTGGTATTGAAGTGGTTAAATTATGTTAAAATGTTGAATTATATTTCTCTTGCTGCATAACATCAATATCCGTTATAAAACTAGGTGGGCATGGGTGGCAAGCTGATTTGGTTCTTCAATGGGCCACTTGACTGACTGGACTTGCCCCCCAATTAAAGTGTTTTTTTTTTTTTTTTTTAAAGTTTGTTGGCACCACTAGCTGTCAGCTGAAGAGAGCAGAGCACTAAATTCAATAAATAGGTGCCGCTGCTGCAAAACGCACCCTCGCGGCACATATTCAATCAGGGACAGATTCAGACCTGGCGTTCGTGTTGGCTGCGTGCTGACGTGATGTCATGTTTTCATGTTTATGCGTTTGATGCCCATTGTCAGGAATATTTCATGTTTATGCGTTTGATGCCAATCGTCAGGAATATTTCATGTTTGTGCGTTTTGTGTGCATTGTTAGGAATATTTCATGTTTATGCGTTTTGTGTGCATTGTTAGGAATATTTCATGTTTGTGCGTTTTGTGTGCATTGTTAGGAATATTTCATGTTTATGCGTTTTGTGTGCATTGTTAGGAATATTTCATGTTTGTGTGTTTTGTGTGCATTGTTAGGAATATTTCATGTTAATGCGTTTCGTGTGCATTGTTAGGAATATTTCATGTTTATGCGTTTTGTGTGCATTGTTAGGCATATTTCATGTTTATGCGTTTTGTGTGCATTGTTAGGAATATTTCATGTTTATGCGTTTCGTGTGCATTGTCAGGAATATTTCATGTTTGTGCGTTTGATGCCCATCGTCAGGAAATTTTGCATGTTTATGCGTTTTGTGTGCATTGTCAGGAATATTTCATGTTTATACTTTTTGTGTGCATTGTCAGGAATATTTCATGTTTATGCGTTTTGTGTGCATTGTCAAGAATATTTCATGTTTATGCGTTTTGTGTGCATCAGGGGCGTAACTAGAAATAGCAGGGCACCATAGCAAAATGTTGTATGGGGCCCCCCTGCAAACAGCACCCCCCCCCACAGCTGCCCTAGTGTCAATGCAGCGTGACCTGTGCCACATATAGCGTGACCTGTGCACAATGCAGCGTGACCTGTGCACAATGCAGCGTGACCTGTGCCCAATGCAGCGTGACCTGTGCCCCATACAGCGTGACCTGTGCCCCATGCAGCGTGACCTGTGCCCCATACAGCGTGACCTGTGCCCCATACAGCGTGACCTGTGCCCAATGCAGCGTGACCTGTGCCCAATGCAGCGTGACCTGTGCCCCATACAGCGTGACCTGTGCCCAATGCAGCGTGACCTGTTCCCCATGCAGCGTGACCTGTGCCCAATTCAGCGTGACCTGTGCCCAATGCAGCGTGACCTGTGCCCCTCACAATGTGACCTGTGCCCCATACAGCGTGACCTGTGCCCCATACAGCGTGACCTGTGCCCCATACAGCGTGACCTGTGCCCCATACAGCGTGACCTGTGCCCCATACAGCGTGACCTGTGCCCAATGCAGCATGATCCTGTGCCCCATACAGCGTGACCTGTGCCCAGTGCAGTGTGACGTGTGCCCCATACAGCGTGACCTGTTCCCCATACAGCGTGACCTGTGCCCCATGCAGCGTGACCTGTGCCCCATACAGCGTGACCTGTGCCCCATACAGCGTGACCTGTGCCAAATGCAGCGTGACCTGTGCCCAATACAGCGTTGCCTGTGCCCAATACAGCCTGGTCTGCCTGTGCCATATACAGCCTCACCTGTGCAGAGGAAGAGGCAAGCCACCTTGATCAGTAGAGAGCAGGATTGCCCGCTGTAATAGCTTTCATTTGAATTTCCCGTCTTCCCGTGGCTCATCGTCACATAGCCCCACCTCTTGGCCTGACGCCGTTGATGACGTCGCATGTCCCGCATTGGATTGGTGTTCTGTCTATCTAAGGCGCTGGGCCAAGAGGTGGAGCTATGTGACGTAAGCCCCGGGAACACTGAAAGTTCTAATGAAAGCTATTACATCGGGCAATTCAGCTCTCTGCTGATCCGGGTGGCTTGCCTCTTCCTCTGCACAGGTGAGGCTGTATGGGGCACAGTAACAAAACACTGGCCACCGCCCACACCCATAACTGGCCTTCACAGTAAGGAGCACATGGAGGGCATATACATGTAAGACAAAGACAATTCCATAGCTCAACTCACCAACCAGTCTGCTGACCAACCAAATTAGCCTGTCTAACCATCTGTTAAAAGCAGGGGTTTAGTTAGCACACATTATTGAATGGATAGGTGTAGGCAGGTGAGCCTGGAGGCGGCCGAAGCCCCCTTAAAGGGACAGGAGCACACTGGACACCCAGCAAGAGCACAATGGCAGCAAAGGTATCCAGTGTGTCCCTGACCCAAATTTACGTACAGTAACAAAACACTGGCCACCGCCCACACCCATAACTGGCCTTCACAGTAAGGAGCACATGGAGGGCATATACATGTAAGACAAAGACAATTCCATAGCTCAACTCACCAACCAGTCTGCTGACCAACCAAATTAGCCTGTCTAACCGTCTGTTAAAAGCAGATGCCAAATTTGGGTCAGGGACACACTGGATACCTTTGCTGCCATTGTGCTCTTGCTGGGTGTCCAGTGTGCTCCTGTCCCTTTAAGGGGGCTTCGGCTGCCTCCAGGCTCACCTGCCTACACCTATCCATTCAATGCATGTGCTTCCACTGTGGAGACACTTATAAATTTAGTAGTGTTAGGACTGCAAGTATACAGGGTGCCTTGACGAGGCCTTGCAGCTTTCACATGCGTTTGCAAATGTGTGCTAACTAAACCCCTGCTTTTAACAGACGGTTAGACAGGCTAATTTGGTTGGTCAGCAGACTGGTTGGTGAGTTGAGCTATGGAATTGTCTTTGTCTTACATGTATGGGGCACAGGCAGACCAGGCTGTATTGGGCACAGGCAACGCTGTATTGGGCACA
>JBBDGP010000082.1:12672500-12682500 GCA_037952835.1 Lithobates septentrionalis
GCACCAAGTGGCCCCGAGATACAGGGCCCCAAAAATCAGTTCAGAAAATGTCAAGCACTTTTCTGCAGCAGAGAATGACATTTTCCGAACCGGTTTTGGGGCCCCGTATCTCGGGGCCACTTAGTGCTAGGAACCCCAGCCTTGGAAATATTATGGTACCAGTTCCACTGGGTTAGCACTCTAAATTTGGGGTTCCTAGCACCAAGTGGCCCTGAGATACGGGGCCCCAAAGTCGGTTCGGAAAATGTCAAGCACTTCTGCAGTAGAGAATGACATTTTCTGAACCGATTTTGGGCCCTGTATCTCGGGGCCACTTAGTGCTAGGAACCCCAGCTTTGGATATGTTATGGTACCAGTTCCACTGGGTTAGCACACCAAATTTGAGGTTCTTAGCTCCAAGTAGCCCTGAGCTATGGGGCCCCAAACTCGGTTCAGAAAATGTCAAGCACTTCTGCAGCAGAGAATGACATTTTCTGAACCGATTTTGGGGCCCCGTATCTCGGGGCCACTTAGGGCTAGGAACCCCAGCCTTGGATATATTATGGTACCAGTTCCACTGGGTTAGCACACCAAATTTGGGGTTCCTAGCACCAAGTGGCCCTGAGATACGGGGCCCCAAAGTCGGTTCGGAAAATGTCAAGCACTTCTGCAGCAGAGAATGACATTTTCTGAACCGATTTTGGGCCCCGTATCTCGGGGCCACTTAGTGCTAGGAGCCCCAGCTTTGGATATGTTATGGTACCAGTTCCACTGGGTTCGCTCACCAAATTTGAGGTTCTTAGCTCCAAGTAGCCCTGAGCTATGGGGCCCCAAACTCGGTTCAGAAAATGTCAAGCACTTTTCTGCAGCAGAGAATGACATTTTCTGAACCGATTTTGGGGCCCCGTATCTCGGGGCCACTTAGTGCTAGGAACTTCAGCTTTGGATATGTTGTGGTACCAGTTCCACTGGGTTTGCACACCAAATTTGGGGTTCCTAGCACCAAGTGGCCCTGAGATACGGGGCCCCAAAATCGGTTCGGAAAATGAAATTTTTTTGCTGCAGAAAAAGTATTTATATATATAACCATCTTTTGAAATTCGAAATTCATATAGAATGAATTCAAATTCGAATAGAAAAGATTAGAATAGGAATACAATAGAACAGAAAATAATCTAATATATATATATATTATATTTTATTCTATTCTGTTCTATTGTTTTTCTATTCGAATTCGAATTCATTCTATATGAAATTCGAATTTCGGTAAAAATGGTTATATATATATATATATATATATATATATATATATATATATATATATATATATATATATATATATATAACCATTTTCCGAAATTCGAATTTCATATAGAATGAATTCGAATAGAAAAGAAAATAGACTAGAAAAACAATAGAATAGAATAAAATATAATATATATATATTAGATTATTTTCTATTCTTTACTATTCTTTACTATTCAAATTTGAATAGAAAAAAATAGAATAGAATAGAATAGAGTAACAATAGAACAGAATAGAATAAAAAATAATATATATATATATTTATTATTATTTTTTTTTGTAAACGCTATAACTTGTGCGCAAAGCAATCAATAAACGCTTATTGCAATTTTTTTTTAACAAAAATATGTAGAAGAATACGTATCGGCCTAAACTGAGGAAAAAAAATGTTTTTTTATATATTTTTGGGGGATATTTATTATAGCAAAATCTAAAAAATAATGCGTTTTTTTCAAAATTGTCGCTCTTATTTTGTTTATAGCGCAAAAAATAAAAACCGCAGGGGTGATCAAATACCACCAAAAGAAAGCTCTATTTATGGGAAAAAAAGGACTTCAATTTTGTTTGGGAGCCAGGTCGAACAACCGCGCAATTTTCAGTTAAAGCGATGCAGTGCCGAATCGCAAAAAGTGCTCTGGTCAGGAAGGGGGTAAATTCTTCCGGGGCTGAAGTGGTTAAAGACTTGTAGTTTTATTAGCTGTTTTTTTTTTTTTTGACAGGGGCGCAGTTTCAGTGCTTGCCATAGGTGCCATTTTCACTAGATATGCCTCTGGGAGACACAGAGAGAGAGAGAAAGAGAATGTAATCATTTTTATTTACCAATGACGGATGCAGTCTGGGGTGCGCTCAATCCCTCTCACAGCTTTTACTGCCATGGTGACGCGAAACCATGCAGCGTTCTTCTGGTTTGCTGAAGAGGAATATTATCTGAATATTATCTGAATATTATCAAATTCGAAAATAGAAATATTTTCGAATGCGATTGAAATAATTTCTAATACAGTTGAAATAATTTCGAATGCGGTTGAAATATTATCAAATTTGGTAGAAATATTTTTTCGAATGCGATTGAAATATTATCGAATACGATTGAAATAATTTCTAATACAGTTGAAATAATTTCGAATGCTGTTGAAATATTTTCGAATGCGGTTGAAATAATATCGAATCCGGTTGAAATATTTTCGAATTCGACCGATTTTCGAATTCGGTCAAAAACGAAACTGATTTGAAAAACGAATTTAATGAATTTAACAATTCTAACTAAACTAAATTAATTAAATAACGAATTAAAACGAAACGAAACGAAACAAATTTTTTCATTTTGCACATGCCTATAATGATGAACCCTCATTGCAGGTTGAAGACACAAGCACCTCCTCACAAAGCAATATTCAACACAGTGCTTATGAAGAGCAATTCAGTGAAGCTGAACAGCCACAGAGTGCACAAACATCTGCTAGCATTGAAAAAACAAAGGTACAAGGACCAGATGATATCAGCCAGTGTGCTAGTGAAGGGCCAAGACAGCCTGTATTAAAAAAATATCCGTAGAAACAAATGGGAGCACGCTTCAGGTCATTCCGCCCACAGTGGTTTGGATCGTTTGAATAGTTGGAATATTCTGTGTCCCAGGATGCAGCATACGGTTTCCCGTGCCAATTTTTTTCAACATCAAAATATCTCCATGGGCATGTTAAAAAAGTACTGTTTGTCAACATAGGGTACAAAAACTGGAAAAATGCACTCGAAACTCGTAAAGCATGAGAAGTCTGCTTCACACAAGGATTCCAATGTCAGATTAGAATATTTCAAAAAGACACTAAGCCAGGATACATCGATCACGAAAGATCTAACTAAAGCTCACACACGAGAGGTCAATGAAAATAGACATTACATAAAAACAATTGCCCAAGTTTTGTTGCTAACAGCCAAGACTAAAATTGCCCAGTGAGAGCTTCGGTACAGCTCAGATCATGTCAACCATGGAAATGTACGTGAAATTCTCTATTTAATTGCAGAAAAAGACAGCGTTGTAAGAAACAAAATTACAGGACCTAGGAATGCAAGATATCTACATCCATCTATCCAAAATGAACTTCTGTCAATTATGGCTGCTCTTGTTAGAGAAGGCATCGCACAGAGCATTAAAGGAAGTCCCTTTTCCATAATTGCAGATGAAACAAAGGATCTAAGTAAATCCGAACAACTGTCTGTCGTAGTCCGATTTTTTTTCACGATCAGATGGTCCATGAACGGTTTTTACAATTCTACCGAGCAGATAGCCTTGATGCTGAATCTCTAACAGGATACATATTCCAGGTCCTAGCATCTCTAGGCATTGATAAGAATTATTGTGTTGGACAAGGCTATGATGGAGCCTCTGTAATGAGTGGCCGGCTTAATGGTGTGCAAGCACGCATTAAAAAGGAGGTGCCTTGCGCACTTTACATTCATTGCATGAGTCACCACCTCAACCTGGTCATCATGGACACTGTGAAGAATGTACAGGCAGCAAATTAATTTTTTTGTAAAACTCGAAAAGCTGTATGTGTTTTGCAGTACTTCTATGGTTCACTCAGTGTTTGCTAATGTGCAACAAGAAATGTCAAGCAAACCAGCTATCCAGCTTAAACAATTAAGTGACACAAGGTGGACATGCCAACATGCAACCTGCAATGCTGTTCTTAAAATGCTTGGCCCTCTGCTGGAAACTCTCAATATTTTGGCAGAAGGGACCCCTACTGAGAGAGCAGTTGAGGCAAAATCCATTCACCAGTTTATTGATTTTGGCTTCATTCTGGCACTTGTGTTTTTTGAGAACATACTAATGTAGCGCTGGTAGATTTACAATCTACCGCAGGTTAGGTAAATTTAGTAAATCGTGTGTTAGGAAGGTTAAAAGTTCGCTTCTGTTCTAGCTTGGCTGACGTTGTGTGTGCTTCCGTGCTGACCGGTGGGTGTCGCTGTTACCACTGGTCAGTGTTGGAAAGGCAACATGTTGAAGTGTATAGATGCTCCTCTGTCTCGGAGGCAAGCTCGGTGGAGGTGGTCCTCCGAGTTGCATTCTGGGAAGAGGGTATTTATGGGACAGACGCCATGTTTTAGGGGTTTTTTTTACAGCCACCTGCTGGCCCTCCTGGCTGACAGGTATGCGTTAAGGAGCTACCTCGTGGTCCTCCGATCGGGAGGCCCACGATACAGCGGCGCAGGGGTGGGTTCAGAGGCTTGTCTGGGGCCTACCACTGTGGCCGAGGAATGGTCCTGAGCTGTCGGTCCTGTGTGACGAAGCTGGACGGCCGAGGAGATCCCAGTGGAGGACCCATCTTGGAGAGATCATGCAGCGTGCTGGTCTATAGAGGGGCCTGGTGACTCGGTCGAGGAACGTATCCAAAAGAAGTAACTATACAGCATAGTGTTGCCGGTTCGGCTTAAAGGTTCAGGCACTGTGACTGACTTTCACTGCAGAGAAAATCTGATACATCCTGTGGCAGAGGATCGTACGGATTTACCCCCAAACGAGTCTGTGGCAGAGACTTTTGATTCGTGCTGCGTACTGGCTGCTAGACCTGTGAGAGAGGCCTATCCAGACGAGCAGGGAGTGTGTCCCACAAGGGGAGCTCATTCCACCTAATTATCTGAATTCTACCAGGACATTTGTCGCTAAAATTCTATAAGAAGATATTTGAGTTTCTCCTGAAAGTTTCCTTTTCCGCCTCTTTCCTGCTACTTCCTAAAGTTTGTTTGTTCAATAAAGCATTGAAAACGTACTCCAGTGTTGGTGCGTGTGTCGTCCAGAAGTAAACTCAACGGAACCCCTAGACCCGGTGCCGGTGAAACCAAGGGAAGCAAGGTGAAGGTAACAGACCCGCTTAAACCAGCAGCTCCACCGTGAGTTAGTGCTACACTAAAAAGGACCCAGACACTCTCTAACATGTTACAAGCCAAAGATATTGAATTGGCATCAGCTGTCCTTCTTGTGCAAACAATTATTCAAGAGCTTGAAAAAGTGCGCAATCCAGAGAGGAGACCTGAAGCTTCTACTAACTGTGGAACAATAGATAGTGTTTGGGCAGAAGCAATCCAACTGAGCATCAAGTGTGGAATATCAGTACCAAATGATGATGATTTTACCCAACCGCCTTCCAAGAAGCGAGATCGCTGGCCTCCTCTCAAATTAAGAAATAGCGTCATTTTGGAAACTGTAAGGCATCGACAACAACTGCTCAAAAAAGATGATTTCATTCAATTGTTCATGTATGTTGTTCTTGATAGAATAATTTCAGAGCTAAAATCTCGCTTTTCAAAATATTCTCTGGAAATCATGGAAGGTGTACAGTCTCTGAATCCTCGATCTGATTAATTTCTTGATTTTGTAAAATTGCTACCAATGGCCAAATTCTACTCCTGCAACATAGAAAACATGGAGATTGAGCTGAAGCAGGCCATGCTAACCCTACACAAAAAAAAAATCATCAGATGCCATTAAGGTGGACACAATTCTTGAGTTCATTAACTTTCTGGAGCCTTATGCCGCGTACACACGGTCATACTTTTCGTCTACAAAAGTCAGACAGCCTGTCCGACAGACTTCCGGCAGACTTTCGGTGGACTTGCGGCGGACTTGCGGCCTACTTTCTAACGAACGGACTTGCCCACACACGACCACACAAAAGTACGACAGCTTAGTACGCGGTGACGTACACCAAGTCCGACGAGACTATAAAACGGAAGTTCAATAGCCCGTACGACACCCTTTGGGCTCCTTCTGCTAATCTCGTGTTTATCTCGTGTTAGTAGAAGTTTGGTGAGAGACGATTCGCGCTTGTGAGACTCGTATTTTTCAGTTCGTTTTAACTGTTGTTCAGTCTGTGCTTGTGAGGTTTGTATCTGCTTTTCAGTGCGTTTGGTCAGTTGGCATTGAGAAATCTTTGTTTTATTGGCCGCTCGTTCCTGATTTTCAGGTCGTTCTTCACAGGCCTTGCTGTTCTTCAGTGCGTTCTGTTTAGTGCGTTCTGACCAGCCGACCGTTTTGAAGCCATGTTACCTGTACGTACTCGTCGTCGAGCTCGTGCATTGTATGTGTTTGGTGCTGTAGTTTATTCTTCAGACCAAGACCAGTCCATGAACAGGGCGAGGAGGAGTTCATGGACCAAGAATTGGTTGCTTCAGCGTGACCAGTTCTGTCACATGCCTTTGCTCCGTGAGATCCGTGAGAATAATCCTGAGGATTTCAGGAACTTTCTCCGGATGACGGACCCCGTTTTTGACCGTTTGGTGGCTTTGCTGACCCCCTATATCAGCAGGCAGGATACCTGCATGAGGCAAGCCATCACTCCGGAGCAGAGGCTGGTCGCTACCTTGCGGTATTTGGCCACAGGGAGAAGCCTGCAGGACCTTAAGTTCTCCACAGGCATCTCCCCCCAGGCTCTGGGGATCATTATCCCAGAGACCTGTTCTGCCATCATACAGGTCCTGCAGAAGGACTATATTAAGGTAAGATATTTTTCTTTTATTAGCATCACATGTTCTTTTATGTAATCTTTGATAATGTAATGTATTTCTTGCTTCAAACACTACTTACCATCATTGCAATATAGTGTGAATGTCCCCTTTTTATCCTCACACATGCTGCATTTTTTTCCTGTTCTTTTTTGTCATGCATGTATATTTTCCTTCAATAACCTCCCCAACATGCAATGATGGGAACATATCCACCTAGTCTACTCATTTTGAATGTATTTTGTTGGAGTGTATTTAGTGTGCTTATAATTAGCAATTATCTAGATTTCACAACCCCCCCACCCCCCCACCTAAACTCACTCCAAATAGTGTGCTGCTAATGAGCAATTATCTAGATTTCACAACCCCCCCACCTAAACTCACTCCAAATAGTGTGCTGCTAATGAGCAATTATCTAGATTTCACAACCCCCCCCCCACCTAAACTCACTCCAAATAGTGTGCTGCTAATGAGCAATTATCTAGATTTCACAACCCCCCACCCCCACCCTCGTTAAAATTTGCTTGAATGTTCTGTGGTGTTGATTTGTCTAAAGCAAATATATGTTGCAGTTTGCAAAATGCATGTGCACTCTACAAGTGCATTTGTTCCAGTGCTTTAGTAAATGAGCAGAAGCTCTGCTGATTTCCATCATCAAATCATATGCAAGCCTCAAAGTGTTTTCATTAATTGCCCTTGCCTGTGATTGTGTACTCCTTGCAACATGAATGCCTTTTTACATTACCTCATTTACTGTAAGCTGGTTAGCAACTGCACCTGCAGAGTGCGACAACTGCAGTCTTGTAGCCTTTTTAGTCCCTAAATTCCTGCGTGTCCTAAAAGTAATTTTTTTTAGGGATTTCACAACCCCCTAAAATGTAATCAATGTTCCATCAGAGGGGGTGAGCAATCTGATAAGTGTGCCTTTCCATATTAGTTATTCCAGAGGAATTAAATTATTGAATGTTATACTGATGCTGGGGAATAATGTTTTTAATTGTCTAATTTTCTTGCAATGTTAGCTTCCAAATTAATTGATTTTGGTTTTCTTGTTTGATTCCCCAGTTTCCTTCAACGCCACAGGAATGGCAGACTGTGGCATCCCATTTTGCCAGCCGTTGGGACTTTCCCAATTGTGGAGGGGCTATAGATGGGAAACATGTCCACATTGTGCCACCACCCCATTCGGGGTCATATTATTTTAATTATAAGGGGTTCCACAGTATTGTTTTAATGGCGGTGGTGTCGGCACACTATGAATTTTTATATGTGGACGTGGGGAAGAATGGCCGGATGTCGGATGGAGGAGTATTTGCCCAGACGGAGTTCTGCCAGCGTCTCCAGAGTGGTGGCCTGGGATTGCCACCTGATGAGGATAACGTGGAAGGACTCCCCTTTGTCTTCATTGCGGATGAAGCCTTCGCTCTCAGCAAGAACCTCATGAGGCCATTCCCCCAAAGAACCCTCACCCCGGAGAGGAGGGTTTTTAATTACCGGCTG
Organism: Lithobates septentrionalis; assembly: GCA_037952835.1. Lineage (NCBI taxonomy): Eukaryota > Metazoa > Chordata > Amphibia > Anura > Ranidae > Lithobates > Lithobates septentrionalis. The sequence continues at coordinate 12,680,787 of JBBDGP010000082.1, forward strand.
GCCAGAGCTAGAAGAGTGGTTGAGAATGCGTTTGGAATTCTGGCCAGCCGGTTCCGCCTGTTTCAAACAGCCATTAATTTGGCGGAATACAAACTTAATTTTATCATTTTAACCTGCTGCATTCTGCACAACTTTTTAAACAAGCATTCTACCAATTATATAGGCACAGTTGGGCATGAGGCCGGACAAATAGAAGCCAACCTTACAGGCCTGGATACTGTCCGTACTGGCTTGGCCCCCCAAAGTTCCCGTCAAGTTAGACAGCAATATGTTAATTATTTTATGGGTAGGGGGGCCATTGCAATGGGCCAGGATATATAATTTTTTACAATAAAAAAATTATTGCTGAAATCTGGCATTATATTTATTGCTTGCCTTTCTTTTGGGCTGTCTCCTAGGTTATGGTCGAGCAGTTGTAGTGCCAACTGTATTTGAATTTTAAAAATGTCTAAATAAGCTCCATTGCCACTGTAAACAACTTTTTTACAATTATAACCAAACTGATACTGAGCCTTGAAATAACAAACCACACATTTTTTAAAATCCTATAAGGAGATGTTTTTATTAATGGTTGTTATGCATTCAGTTCTGCATTTAGTATAAAATGTGCATAGACAAAAATATAATGATATCTTAATAATGTAGCAAAATATAATTATATTTAAATATTTCTACCTAATCCACAAAAAAATATTTTTGGCTTTTTGATTTTCGCAAACAGGCTTTTTTTTTTTTTTTTGGAAAATCAAGTTTTGTTTTTTTTTTTTTTTTTTAAAAGCAAGTTTTTTTATTTATTTTTTTTAATCAAGTTTTTTTTATTTGTTTTTGGTTTTTTAATCAAGTTTTTTTTTTTTTTGGTTTTTTTAAAATTAGTTTTTTTTTTCTTTTTTTTGGTTTTTTAAAATCAAATTTTCTTTTTTTTGGTTTTTTAAAATCAATTTTTTTTTTTTTTGGTTTTTTAAAATCAATTTTTTTATTTTTTTTGGTTTTTTAAAATCAATTTTTTTTTTTTTTTTGTTTTTTAAAATCAATTTTTTTTTTTTTTTGGTTTTTTAAAATCAATTTTTTTATTTTTTGGTTTTTTAAAATCAATTTTTTTTTTTATTTGGTTTTTTAAAATCAATTTTTTTTTTTTTTGGTTTTTTAAAATCAATTTTTTTTTTTTTTTGGTTTTTTAAAATCAATGTTTTTTTTTTTTGGGTTTTTTAAAATTTTTTTTTGGTTTTTTTTTTTGGTTAGTTAAAATCACTTTTTTTTTTTTTAATTTGTGTTTTTTTAGAAAATCAAGTTTTATTTTTTTGTGGATTTTTGAGGTATATACGAGAAACAGCCCTCCTTTTTGACATTAGGTTAAACAGCCATTTATGTTCTGCCAAAACAAGAAAGAGAAGGCCCAGAATGGGGTCAGCAAAACAGGAAATGAAGGACATGATTGATGTTTTGGGGTTTAAAAAAGGGCATTTAGATTCGACCCAAAACATCAATCATGTCCTTCATTTCCTGCTGCATACGATCCAGCCGATTACGCATTTCATCAATGTCTTTATTCCAGGCCATTATTTGACCAATTAGCCGTTGGGCACTTTCAGAGGTGAAATAGTCACTTGTTGTTGTTGTACCTAAAGTGGAATGAAACCAAAAAATGTCTTTAGAAATATGCACACATACATAGTTTACCTTACCATAAATAAAGCTGTTGTCTCAGACACTGACC